>WAAF01000415.1:1706-49925 GCA_013400475.1 Tricholaema leucomelas
ATGTCAGGACGAGGGGGAATGGGTTTGAACTGGCAGAGGGGAGATTTAGACTGGATGTTAGGAGGAAGTTCTTTACAGTGAGGGTGGTAAGACACTGGCACAGGTTGCCCAGGGAGGCTGTGGATGCTTCCTCCCTGGAGGTGTTTAAGGCCAGGCTGGATGAGGCCTTGAGCAACCTGCTCTAGTGGGAGGTGTCCCTGCCTGTGGCAGGGGGTTGGAGCTGGATGATCCTTGAGGTCCCTTCCAACCTAAACCATTCTATGATTCTATGATTCTATAAATGTACACAGAAGGGAGAAAAAAAACCCTAGGTAATATTTTATTGTTGTGTTGAGTCCCATTTCCGCAGCAGAGTTCCCTCTTTCAGCTGAAATGGGCCATTGCTGTGCCACACTGCAACATTTCAAGGGAAAATAAAGGGACATTGCCATCATATTGTCCTTCACTAACAAAAGTTACCTCCACTGTTTAAATAATACCCTTGGTCTTTGGCTCCACGCATTATTTAATAATCTTAGAAACTTCTGTGACCTTTAAGCAATAGTAAACTGTGATTGCCTGACAAACAGGTCAGTGTTTGTATAATAGTTGTGTCTTGGGAGGCACAAAAATATTCAGCAGAATGCTTTGACTGACTTCCCTCACCCTTCATTTCTTTGGCAGTTTTCCCGCAGCGTTGCCCTCTGTTAAACATTATTCCACTTCAAGGGTATTGGCAGGACTAGGAAGCAGGCAGTGTATTATGGTCCTTGAACATACAGGGTGGGGGGAGGTTGGGTGTCTCTGATGCACACACTCACACATGCACACACATATATGCCACAAGCAGCTGTTAAGGTTGGGGGGAAAAGTATGCGTTAAAAACAGTTGGTCAAACGATTTGGTATCTCCTGTGCTGAGCACCTTGATGCAGATATGTTGGATTTATTCCTGCTTAACATCCACCCTCTTTTAGGGGGGGGATGATAAACTGGTATTTGCTGTTTGAAGGGCATACTTGAAAGCAAGGAACTGAGTTTGAACTTCTGGTTTTATTGTTAGCAGTGCTGGTTGCAGGGCCAGTTAAGCAAACATGTGGGCTCCTGCATGCTCCTTAGCAATACTTAAAGGGAAAGTTGTATTGACACATTCTCTGTTACTTAAGGCTGAATCAAGGTGATCATTAAAGTGATCTCAAGCATGACTATTGAAGAATGCAATAACTTAGTCCCACAGCATTTTAGATGACAGTGTCTGTAGTTTCACCACCGACTGCTTAATGATAAGTTTCTTGGTGACATCTATTTCACACCAAAAAGAGTGCCCCAGCAGAGCTACAAAGGAATAATGAAATCTCAGTTTCACTTAAAAGCACCCCCAAAGTGTTTTCCATCACAGTGCAATATGCACACATGGATACAAATACATCAATATGCATTCTCATGGTCTGTACAGTTTTGAGGGATGCAAAACAGGGAAAATAGCTCCAAGGGTTTTTTTAACACATCATTATAAATATTCTGCCTGGTTTTGCCTCCCTGATAGTCCACAGTTAGAACAGAATAGAATCAATCAGGTTGGAAGAGACCTCCAACATCATCCAGTCCAACCTAGCATCCAGCCCTAGACAATCAACCAGACCATGGCACTAAGTGCCTCATCCAGGCTTTGTTTGAACACCTTCAGGGATGGCAACTCCACCACCTTCCTGGGCAGCCCATTCCTATGCCAATCACTCTCTCTGCCAACAACTTCCTCCTAACATCCAGCCTAGACCTCCCCTGGCACAACTCGAGACTGTGTCCCCTTGTTCTGTTGCTGGTTGCCTGGGAGAAGAGACCAACCCCACCTGGCTACAGCCTACCCCTTCAGGTAGTTGTAGACAGCAATGAGCTCTGCCCTGAGCCTCCTCTTCTGCAGGCTGCACACCCCCAGCTCCCTCAGCCTCTCCTCACAGGGCTGTGCTCCAGGCCCCTCACCAGCTTTGTCGCCCTTCTCTGGACACCTTCCAGCACCTCAACATCTCTCTTGAATTGAGGAGCCCAGAACTGGACACAGCACTCAAGGTGTGGCTTGGGCAGTACTGAGTACAGGGGCAGAATAACCTCCCTCATTCTACTGGCCACACTGTTCCTGATCCAGGCCAGGATGCCATTGGCTCTCTTGGCCACCTGTTTTGTCAACACCCAAAAGGTTTACCATATCACCTGCTACCAAAGAGAGAAATCTTAGAGAGAAATCATACACGACATATTAGCTGCTTAAAAATGTCTTCAGTTGCAGCTGCTGTTCAAACTGCTTCTTGAGGATCACATGAACAGAAAGGATCAGAAAATCATTTTGATAACAGTTTTCAAGAGGATTTGGATTTCACACGAAGTTCTGGACCAGTCTCTAAGTCCCTAATCACGTTGGTGGTGATTTTGTGTGAGACTGCCTAGCAGACGTCTCTAGGTCTTGTGCCTGGCTGGTGTGCGCTGCAGCATACCTCAGGTCAAGGTCTGGTTTAACAATGAGGAAATCTTTTTAGCTTGAGGGGGGGGGTTGTTACATACACACTTGGCATATTTGACCTAAAGCATCTTTATCTGTTGGCTCTTTTTTTCCCTCTGAGGCGGAAGCTCTCAACTCTTTCAACTTACAGCACTGTGGAAGGAGGGATTGGCACTTTTAGTGCCATCTTTGAGCTGGATCTCAAGGATAAATTCCTGCCATTATTAACACTTTAACTGAGATGTGCTCTGAGGTAGTTCTGACTCAGTAGTTCTCCATTAATTAACCAGTAACCCTCTAACTGAGAATACTGCCAGGTTAGAGCAGATACTGATAACGCTGAAGTATTTATTGCATTCAATAAATAGAGGCTTCAAAGAAGCTACCTGGAGTGAGGCGAAGGATGTTTTGCAATTGCTTCCCCTGGGAAAGAAAACTATGAGAGCTTTCTTATGGTGCTTTTTTCCACCCCCCAGTTGGAAAATTATTAGTTTAAAATACAAAAAAACCCAAACCACCTTTATTTTACATTAGCTTTCTCAATATATTTTCTCCTATGCTCTCCTAGATCGATGTTTTGGCTGATAGCAGCCAGGCATTTTGCCTGGCAGCAAAGCAGAGATACCTCTTAGCTAGGGCAGTATATGAGGAGGCTGGAGGAGGCACTTAGTGCCATGGTTTAGGTAATTAGAAGGGTTAGGTGATCAGTTGGACTCGATGATCCTAGAGGTCTCTTCCAGCCTGGTTGATTCTGTGATGTGGAGATTGAACAAGAGGTAGTACAGATACCTTTGAGATGGAAGGACTCAGAGGCAATGCTACAAAAATCAGAACCCAAATGATACACTACAGCTCAGTAGCTATAAGGATCACTTAATGAAACTGTTTATCTGAGAGAGTTTGGGTTTGAGAAGATCCATCCTGGCCTGTATCAGGAACAGTGTGGTCAGCAGGGCAATGGAGGTTCTTCTGCCCCTGGACTCAGCATGGCTCAGGCCAAATTTTGAATGCCGTGTCCAGTTCTGGGCTCCTCAGTTCAAGAGTGGTGTTGAGGTACTGGAACACATCCAGAGAAGGGCAACGAAGCTGGTGAGGGGCCTGGAGCACAGCCCTGTGAGGAGAGGCTGAGGGAGCTGGGGGTGTGCAGCCTGCAGAAGAGGAGGCTCAGGGAAGACCTCATTGCTGTCTACAACTACCTGAAGGGAGGCTGTAGCCAGGTGGGGTTGGTCTCTTCTGCCAGGCAACCAGCAACAGAACAAGGGGACACAGCCTCAAGTTGTGCCAGGGGAGGTCTAGGCTGGATGTTAGGAGGAAGTTGTTGGCAGAGAGAGTGATTGGCATTGGAATGGGCTGCCCAGGGAGGTGGTGGAGTCACCGTCCCTGGAGGTGTTCAAGAGAAGCCTGGATGAGGCACTTAGTGCCATGGTCTGGTTGATTGGATAGGGCTGGGTGCTAGGTTGGACTGGATGATGTTGGAGGTCTCTTCCAAGCTGGTTGATTCTATGATTCTATGAATAACAAAGCTGTCAGTCACTGATATACAGGGATTTTCTGACTGATGTTAATGTTTTCTCTGTGTAGTTTCATTCTTTCTTCTGCTGAAAAGGTGAACTGTGTGTAGAAGGTAAAACAACCTTTTAGTTCCGTAGGTACTTTTAGTTTAGCTCTCACAGCAGTGGGATCCCCTTCAATGCATCTTTAACATTAACTTAGTATTTTTCTCAATGAAATGTAACTTGATCAAATTCTTAGTCAAATGAAGAAGAATTTGGCCAGCTCAGAAAACTAACTTTGAAACAGCAAAGGGATAGCTGGGAGAGTGTTTAAGGGGAGAGAATATGATGTCCTGCCTTCCAAGCAACTCAAGTCACAGCATGCCCTGAAATCCACAAACCAGTTCTGCTCTGCCAACATGCAGTGACCTTGGTGGAGAAAATGTGTTTTGTCAGAAAGAACTGTTGATTCATCCCGTTTGAAACCAGCCCTCAGGATTCCAGGAAAATGGATGCTCCCTGAAATATCAACCATGGCTTTTATGAGCAACGTTTTTAACATGAAAGCTGTGCCTTTTAAAATCCACCATTAGTCATGCTAATACATTAATAGACCTTAAGCATTTAGTATTTAGCATGCAGGATGACAGAGAACAGCTCAAAACCTGTGACAACTCTTGAAGTTGCTCAGTAGTGAAAAAGCAAGCAGAAAGACAACCAGATGAATTAGTATCTTCTCTGAGTCTTTAACATCTGTTGAAATTGAAGGGAGCTGAAGACACAGAAAAGAGATATTCAAGAGAGATGTTGAGGTGCTGGAAGGTGTCCAAAGAAGGGCAATGAAACTGCTGAGGAAGCCTGGAGCACAGCCCTGTGAGGAGAGGCTGAGGGAGCTGGGGGTGTGCAGCCTGCAGAAGAGGAGGCTCAGGGCAGACCTCATTGCTCTCTACAGCTACCTGAAGGGAGGCTGTAGCCAGATGGGGTTGGTCTCTTCTGTCAGGCAAGTAGCAACAGAACAAGGGGACACAGTCTCAAGTTGTGCCAGGGGAGGTCTAGGCTGGATGTTAGGAGGAAGTTCTTCACAGAGAGAGTGATTGGCATTGGAATGGGTTGCCCAGGGAGGTGGTGGAGTTGCTGTCCCTGAAGGTGTTGAAGCAAAGCCTGGCTGGGGCACTTAGTGCCATGGTCTGGTTAATTGGCTAGGGTTGGGTGCTAGGTTGGACTGGATGATGTTGGAGGTCTCTTCCAACCTGATTGATTCTATGAATATCTCACACATCAAGGTTTTGTCACCTACTGCCACTTCATTCCTTTCCAAAATACCTACAAGACCCTCTGTAACTTTATATATGACTCAGCTCTTCATTCCACCTGAATATTGCTGTATTTTCAATACACAAAGTCTCCTACAAGTGAAAACCAAAGTACAGGAGAGTCTCTTCTGTGTTGAACATGGAATAGCATCCTAGCTGTAATTATATCTTGCACAGCCCATAGAAATAATGTATGCTGCAGATATTAGTGAGAAGTGTCTTTGGCAGTGGAAGAGACTGTCCCAGTGTGTAGGGATCAATGCTGCCCGTGCATGGCTGGAAGGGGCAGGAGTACAGTTTTGACTTCCTTTCGCCCTGCTTTGCAAGGGCAGCCAGCACTGCACATTATCATAGTATCATCATAGTATCACAGTATCATCAGGGTTGGAAGAGACCTCACAGATCATCAAGTCCAACCCTTCACCACAGAGCTCAAGGCTAGACCATGGCACCAAGTGCCACGTCCAATCCTGCCTTGAACAGCTCCAGGGACGGCGACTCCACCACCTCCCTGGGCAGCCCATTCCAGTAGCCAATGACTCTCTCAGTGAAGAACTTTCTCCTCACCTCGAGCCTAAACTTCCCCTGGTGCAGCCTGAGGCTGTGTCCTCTTGTTCTGGTGGTGGCTGCCTGAGAGAAGAGAGCAACCTCCTCCTGGCCACAACCACCCCTCAGGTAGTTGTAGACAGCAATAAGGTCTGCCCTGAGCCTCCTCTTCTCCAGGCTAAACAATCCCAGCTCCCTCAGCCTCTCCTCGTAGGGCTGTGCTCGAGGCCTCTCCCCAGCCTCGTTGCCCTTCTCTGGACACGTTCAAGCATCTCAATGTCCCTTCTAAACTGGGGGGCCCAGAACTGGACACAGTACTTGAGGTGTGGTCTAACCAGTGCAGAGTACAGGGGCAGAATGACCTCCCTGCTCCTGCTGGCCACACCATTCCTGATGCATATTAGTTACATATGTCTCATAAACCCATGCTGGATTTCTACTAAAATAGGGGAATGATGACCAAATGATTTCTTCACTTACCTGGGGAGGAAGAAAACAAATAATCATTTGTTTTTAAGCAACAAAAGAACTGCAAACTGCAAAACCATTACAAAGCAATGAATGTTTTTTGCATGCTGTATAGGCACCAGACAGTGAAACCCTGGAAGCAGAGAGTGGCTTTGGTCTGATCTATCTGATAGAAGAAGATGATCACAAGGAACTGTAAGTTAAAGAAAATGCCTTTCTTTTGTTTTTGCTTTTCTCCTATCAGTATTACTGTGGATTACTCTGCCCTGCTGTGAAGGCAAATCAACTGTTATTGTGAAGGCAAATCAACTGTTATTAGGGCTATTGAGTGCCTTTTAATAACCTTTCATGCTTGGCTTTTCTTTTTGGGGGGGGGCAAACATTCTGAAGTCAAACATCTTTGTAAATATCTTACGTGGACTATCTTCTAACTTAGATATGATTCAAGTTCTGCTTGTAAAACCTCCACTTAAAATGAATCTCCCTGTGACAGGTAGTTGGCTGCAGGCCTGGGTTTTGCTATTGATTTAACAATGCCAATGTACACAGGTGTGTTGGCGGGTTGTTGGAGCTTCCAAGGCACCCACATTTGGCAGGACAAGAAATTGTTGCATAATAAGATTATTTCCCCCCCCCCACCCCCAGTCCTGAGCCTTTTCAAAACCTGTATTTTAAACCTTTGTAGGTATGTACGTGGGTGAGAGAAAAAATACTCACCAGTGTTACCACGAGGCATGCTTCAATTTACTGTTTGAGGCACTCAAGGAAACAGCAACATGCAGATAAGATAGAATAGAATAGAATCAACCAGGTTGGAAGAGACCTCCAAGATCATCCAGGCCAACCTAGCCCTATCCAGTCAACCAGACCATGGCACTAAGTGCCTCATCCAGGCTTTTCTTGAACACCCCCAGGGACGGTGACTCCACCACCTCCCTGGGCAGCCCATTCCAATGCCAATCACTCTCTCTGCCAACAACTTCCTCCTAACACCCAGCCTATACTTCCCCCGGCACAACTTGAGGCTGTGTCCCCTTGTTCTGTTGCTGGTTGCCTGGGAGAAGAGACCAACCCCCACCTGGCTACAATCTCCCTTCAGGTAGTTGTAGACAGCAATGAGGTCTGCCCTGAGCCTTCTCTTCTCCAGGCTAAACAACCCCAGCTCCCTCAGCCTCTCCTCACAGGGCTGTGCTCCAGGCCCCTCACCAGCTTCATTGCCCTTCTCTGGACACCTTCCAGCACCTCAACATCTCTCCTGAATTGAGGAGCCCAGAACTGGACACAGCACTCAAGGTGTGGCCTTACCAGTGCTGAGTACAGGGGAAGAACAACCTCCCTCATCCTGCTGGCCACAGTGTTCCTGATACAGGCCAGGATGCCACTGGCTCTCCTGCCCACCTGGGCACACTGCTGCCTCATCTTCAGCTACTCTACCAGCACCCCCAGGTCCCTGTATACCTGGCTGCTCTCAGCCACTCTGTCCCCAGCTTGTAGTGCTGCTTGGGGTTGTTGTGGCCAAAGTGCAGAACCCTGCACTTGGCCTTGTTAAATTTCATCCCATTGGCCTCTGCCCACATATCTGTTTGCCAGCTGAAGAGAAAAACCCAAGAACTTGATATGAATTAAGTTGTTTCTGAGTTTGGTTTATTTTTTTTAAGCTATGTAAAATTCTCCATCGTTGTCAGACCAAACTGGGCTATTTTAGAAGCAAACACAGCACCAAAAGCATCATCTGCTCAACGTACTTTAAATGCAGGCAGCAGATGTAATTTGCCCTTGCACACAGGAATATCTCTATCACAGACATCCAACTGAGGCCTCATTTGAATACTTTGAGCCAAATCCTGGCTCTGCTGAAGCTGATGGGAATTTTGCCCTTCAGTTGGGCTTTGGTTTACTTCTCCAGCAATGGAATATGTGGCAGGGTAGGTATCCTTGAGGAACACACAGCCTGACATGGAGGAAATGATGAATGCTACAGCAGGTTGCAGGGAATGCAAATGCTCAGAAAGAATAGAATAGAATAGAATAGAATAGAATAGAATAGAACAGAATCAACCAGGTTGGAAGAGACCTCCAAACTCATCCAGTCCAACCTAGCACCCAGCCCTATCCAGTCAACCAGACCATGGCACTAAGTGCCCCAGCCAGGCTTTTCCTGAACACCTTGAGGGAAGGTGACTTCACCACCTCCCTGGGCAGCCCATTCCAATGCCAATCACTCTCTCTGGCAACAACTTCCTCCTAACATCCAGCCTAGACCTCCCCTGGTACAACTTGAGACTGTATCCCCTTGTTCTGTTGCTGGTTGCCTGGCAGAAGAGATCAACCCCACCTGGCTACAGCCTCCCTTTGGGTAGTTGTGGACAGCAGCAATGACCTTGTATGAAAAGAAAGGGAAGCATTGCTGCTGTTGGGAGTGCTTTGTAGAGAGAGGTGGGAGGAGGTATCATGAGAGGGTGTAGAACACGTGAGAGGATGTAGAACACACGAGAGGATGTAGAATGCTGTTCCAAGTGCAGCAGGTAGCATGATTGAACGTGTACAATTGAGAGGAGAAGAAAACACTTCTACTTTCACAAGCCCGGAGAAAAGAATGAAGAATGAAGTGTTGTTTCCAAACTTTGGAAGAGGCTGAACTGAGGGAAAAGCTCTTCTTTCACCCAGATGTTTCTTTTGGGCTTCAATCAAAAGGAAGAAGGTTTTGTTTAGACTTCTGGCTTTGTCCACTAATCTGTTTCAGAGGAAAGCAGAATTGGCTGGCGTCACATGAGGAAAAGCCACAGCTGAGGAAGACAACTCAGGACAGGAGTGAAAGCCTTTGCCTGAATGTTTCAGAGTAGCTACATCACACTTGAGCAGCCAAGCCCTCTCCTGGGCCAAGGGTTGATTTTTTCATCCTGGCTCTTTGTTTCATAAGAGATTGGATTTTGTCAGCAGGTCAATACTGTAGTATAGTCCTAGCAAAGGCTTTGAAAACACTGTGGTTCATCAGTGTTTTTCCAGTGTGTTCAAGGAGTCATCTCACTGCAGCCTGTGCTAGTTTAATGTAATAGAATCATAGAATGATAGAATCAGAGAATCAACCAGGTTGGAAGAGACCTCCAAGATCATCCAGGCCAACCTAGCACTCAGCCCTGTCCAATCAACCAGAGCATGGCACTAAGTGCCCCAGCCAGGCTTTGCTTCAACACCTCCAGGCACAGTGACTCCACCACCTCCCTGGGCAGCCCATTCCAATGCCAATCACTCTCTCTGACAACAACTTCCTTCTAACATCCAGACTAGACCTCCCTTGGCACAACTTGAGGCTGTGTCCCCTTGTTCTGTTGCTGGTTGCCTGGCAGAAGAGACCAACCCCACCTGGCTACAACCTCCCTTCAGGTAGTTGTAGACAGCAATGAGCTCTGCCCTGAGCCTCCTCTTCTGCAGGCTGCACACCCCCAGCTCCCTCAGCCTCTCCTCACAGGGCTGTGCTCCAGGCCCCTCACCAGTTTCATTGCCTTTCTCTGGACATGTTCCAGCACCTCAACATCTCTCCTGAATAGAGGAGCCCAGAACTAGACACAGCACTCAAGTTGTGGCCTGAGCAGTTCTGAGTCCAGGGGCAGAATAACCTCCCTTGTCCTGCTGGCCACACTGCTCCTGATCCAGGCCAGGATGCCACTGGCTCTCCTGCCCACCTGGGCACACTGCTGCCTCATCTTCAGCTACTCTACCAGCACCCCCAGGTCCCTTTCTTCCTGGCTGCTCTCAGCCACTCATCCCTCAGCCTGTAGTGCTACTTGGGGTTGTTGTGGCCAAAGTGTAGAACCCTGCGCTTGGCATTGCTCAGTCTCATCCCATTGGCCTCTGCCCACCCATCCAGCCTGGCCAGGTCCCTCTGCAAGGCTCTCCGACCCTCCAACAGATCCACACCTGCTCCTAGTTTGGTGTCATCTGCAAACTTACTGATGCTGGACTCCATCCCCTCATCCAGATCATCAATAAAGTTTGGACTGGATGACCTTGGAGGTCTCTTCCAACCTGGTTGATTCTATGATTCTAAAACACAAGGCTGGGGGATGTGATATCACACATGGAAAATGCTCCCAGATGATGTGATCTCAGTCTGGAGGCAAATACTGCCCTGTGTTGCTATTTCAGACAGCAAGAAACCCCCTCCCTTCTCCTATCCTTTAAAAAAACAACAGCAAACCCCCTCAAAAACCAAACCAAACCAGAATTCCTTTTCTTCAATATACACAAGAGAATGTTTGGCATCTGCTAGTGAGCAGCATTCTTGCCGTGTTTCGCTATCTATCAATGGCATGCTCGTCCTCTGCCAAGAAAAATACTTGTTCCCAATACTAATCATGCTCCCTGACTACCCTCTAGTGTATGTTCTTCCAGGACTGCTATCCATCCATGCAGCCATTTGAAAGATATCAAAATGATTATGATGAAATCTCTCACTTACTGTGCTGGCAAGGGCTGTGGAGTCAATGCAGGCAGTTCCTAGGCAGAAGGGAGTATTGGTAGATAGTAGCTGAAGATGAGCCAGCAGTGTGCCCAGGTGGGCAGCAGAGCCAATGGCATCCTGGCCTGGATCGGGAACAGTGTGGTCAGCAGGACAAGGGAGGTGATTCTTCCCCTGTATTCAACACTGCTCAGGCCACACCTTGAGTGCTGTGTCCAGTTTTGGGCTCCTCAATTCAAGAGAGATGTTGAGGTGCTGGAATGTGTTCAGAGAAGGGCAACGAAGCTGGTGAGGGGCCTGGAGCACAGCCCTGTGAGGAGAGGCTGGGGGAGCTGGGGGTGTGCAGCCTGGAGAAGAGGAAGCTCAGGGCAGACCTCATTGCTGTCTACAACTACCTGAAGGGAGTTGTAGCCAGGTGGGGTTGGTCTCTTCTCCAGAACAAGGGGACACAGTCTCAAGTTGTGCCAGGGGAGGTCTAGGCTGGATGTTAGGAGGAAGTTGTTGTCAGAGAGAGTGATTGGCATTGGAATGGGCTGCCCAGGGAGGTGGTGGAGTCACTGTGCCTGGAGGTGTTGAAGCAAAGCCTGGCTGGGGCACTTAGTGCCATGGTCTGGTTGATTGGCTAGGGCTGGGTGCTAGGTTGGCCTGGATGATCTTGGAGGTCTCTTCCAATCTGGTTGATTCTATGATTTAAACAGTCACTTCAGGCCATTGGTATAGTCAGTGAGAACCTGGACAGGCTATGCATATACCTCATTCAGGCTTTTCTTCAACACCTCCAAGCACGGTGACTCCACCACCTCCCTGGGCAGCCCATTCCAATGCCAATCACTCTCTTTGTGAAGAACTTCCTCCTAACATCCAGCCTAGACCTGCCCTGGCACAACTTGAGACTGTGTCCCCTTGTTCTGTTGCTGCTTGCCTGGCAGAAAAGACCAACCCCACCTGGCTACAGCCTCCCTTCAGGTAGTTGTAGACAGCAATGACCTTTTTTTGGGGGGGGATGCTTTATATGTATAGTTAAATATGCAAATGAAGAAGAAATAGGCCTTGCAAAATAAGGAACTTCAAGGGAAAACTTGCAGGAGCACAAAATGATGCCTATAAAAGAGTTTCCAATGAATTATTGCTATTATTTTTAATTTAAACTGCAGGATGAATGTTCATAATATTTAATACAGTGATACTAATGAAGTCATGATAGTTTAAAGACATGAGTAGGGCAAGATATATATAGCAAGAAGAAATAGATTGAATTAGCCTGACTGAAGTGGTGGGAAAGCAGACAAGCTTTAGGCATGAGGTCTTTAGGTAAACAGTGACCAAAAACCTGCAATCCCAAAACTGTATTAATGGTTAGTACAAACTCCAAGGGGCTGGGAGTCAGAGTGCACATTTCTAGATGTCCAGATGGATATTTGTCATAGGAAGTTTTTAATAGAGACAACAGACTGGTTTTGAATCATAGAATTATAGAATCATCCAAGTTGGAAGAGACCTCCAAGATCATTGTCTCCAACCTAGCACCCAGCCCTGGCCAATCACCCAGACCATGGCACTAAGTGCCCCAGCCAGGCTTTGCTTTAACACATTCAGGCATGGCGACTCCAACACCTCCCTGGGCAGCCCATTCCAATGCTCTGGCAAGAGCTTCCTCCTAACATCCAGCCTAGACCTCCCCTGGCACACCTTGAGGCTGTGTCCCCTTGTTCTGTTGCTGGTTGCCTGGCAGAAGAGACCAACCCCATCTGGCTACAACCTCCCTTCAGGTAGCTGTAGACAGCAATGAGCTCTGCCCTGAGCCTCCTCTTCTGCAGGCTGCACACCCCCAGCTCCCTCAGCCTCTCCTCACAGGGCTGTGCTCCAGGCACATCTCTGGGCTTTTAAAGCTGTGTGACACATTAATTTTCCCGAATCTGGAAAGTATTTTGCATTTTCAGAATGTTCCTGCCTGAACTGCAATGAACAAGGAATTGTTGTGAGTTTGTGAGTCAACAATGAGTAAATACAAAGTTTTGATTTGACAACTCTGACGTATTTCAGAGCAGGTTTTACTAGTGATATTTTTCCTATGGATCCAGTAACTCACATTTAAAAGGCTGTTTTGAAGTCAAAAGAAAAAAAAAGTTAATAAAATATCGAAGAAAGAAAACCCAAAACCCTTCAGAATTCCACTGAAGAAAATTAATCATAGAATCATAGAATATAGAACCAAGCAGGTTGGAAGAGACCTCCAACATCATCCAGGCCAACCTAGCACCCAGCCCTATCCAATCAACCAGACCATGGCACTAAGTGCCTCATCCAGGCTTTGCTTCAACACCTCCAGCAATGGTGACTCCACCACCTCCCTGGGCAGCCCATTCCAATGCCAATCACTCTCTATGCCAACAACTTCCTCCTAACATCCAGCCTAGTGCCATGGTCTGGTTGATTGGCTAGGGCTGGGTGCTAGGCTGGACTGGATGATCTTGGAGGTCTCTTCCAACTTGGTCGATTCTATGATTCTATGATTCTCACTGCTCATTGCCCTATAACTGGGCACCACTGAAAAGAGCCAGCCCCATCATTCTCTTGACAGCTGCCCTTTAGCTATATAGAAGCATCAAGAACATCCATTTCCAGTCTTCTCTCCTGCAGGATCAGGAGCCCCAAGTCCTACAGCCTCTCTTTGTAAGAGAGATGGTCCTATCCCCTAAGCATATTTGTGGCCCTTAATTGAACTTTATCCTGTAGTTCCTTGTCTATGGAGCCCAGAACTAGACAAAACCACCACGGAGACCTCTGAGGACTTTTCCCTCACTAAGAGAATAGAGAAAGGGAAGGAATAAAAGTGGTTGTGATTCTTAGGTTTAAAATTCGAGCTGCACTCTCTAATGCAGATGTTGTTGGGCATCTTTATGAAGAGAAGGGAGGTCATAATGGAAAGAAACAAATGCTGGCAATCATCTGTCTGTAACTATCTACTACTATGCTGGCTGTCTATAACTACCTGAGGGGTGGTTGTGGCCAGGAGGAGGTTGCTCTCTTCTCTCAGGTGGCCAGCACCAGAACAAGAGGACACAGCTTCAAGCTACGCCAGGGGGATATTAGGCTTGAGGTGAGGAGAAAGTTCTTCACTGAGAGAGTCATTGGCTACTGGAATGGGCTGCCCAGGGAGGTGGTGGAGTCGCCATCCCTGGAGCTGTTCAAGGCAGGATTGGACGTGGCACTTGGTGCCATGGTCTAGCCTTGAGCTCTGTGGTGAAGGGTTGGACTTGATGATCTATGAGGTCTCTTCCAACGTTGGTGATACTGTGAGACTGTGAGACTGTGATCATCACAACAGTTATATTCAAAACAACTTAAAAAATCCTGAAATAGGTAAAATTCAAGATGCATCATTAAAGAGCACTATTCCAACCACTCACAATCAAATGCTGCCCCCACCACATTCTCCTAGATCCCATCACCAATTAGATATATATTGCAGATGAGGCTGGGGGAAAAAATGTGTTGAAGGATCTGTTAGAAGGGAGACTGCTGTGCACCGTTGACTGTCGATAGAATAGAATAGAATCAACCAGGTTGGAAGAGACCTCCAAGATCATCCAGGCCAACCTAGCACCCAGCCCTATCCAGTCAACCAGACCATGGCACTAAGTGCCTCATCCATTCTTTTCCTCAACACCCCCAGGGACGGTGACTCCACCACCTCCCTGGGCAGCCCATTCCAATGCCAATCACTCTCTCTGCCAACAACTTCCTCCTAACATCCAGCCTATACTTCTCCTGGCACAACTTGAGGCTGTGTCCCCTTATTCTGTTGCTGGTTGCCTGGGAGAAGAGACCAACCCCACCTGGCTACAGCCTCCCTTCAGGCAGTTGTAGACAGCAATGAGGTCTGCCCTGAGCTTCCTCTTCTCCAGCCTAAACAACCCCAGCTCCCTTAGCCTCTCCTCATAGGGTTTGTGTTCCAGGCCCCTCACCGGCTTTGTTGATCTTTGGACAGGTTCCAGCACCTCAACATCTCTCTTGAATCGAGGAGCCCAGAACTGGACACAGTACTCAATGTGTGGCCTTACCAGTGCTGAGTCCAGGGGCAGAACAACCTCCCTTGTCCTGCTGGCCACACTGCTCCTGAGCCAGGCCAGGATGCCATTGGCTTTCTTGGCCACCTGTGCACGATGTAGGCATAAAGTATATATTTACACACAGTTTTCTACCTACAAAATGAACCTTACAGCCTGCAGTGTCTTCCTGGAGCTCAGAGGCAGTGCATGTGGAAATGGAATCTCTAACCTAATGTATTCTTGCCTCAAAGAATAATGTCTCATAAATAAATCATTACAGGCTGTCACATCTAGGGTTTCACACCCTAGTGTATGTATTTTGAGAGAGGGGAAGAAGGTGATTATCTAATGTTTGAACAAAAAAAATATGTATCCTGTGCTAATGCATGTGGCTGTCTTGGAGGTGCTCTTGCTGCTCATTGCAGCCTAATCCATAATATCAGCTGAATGGCAGCATTTCTGGTTTCACAAACCGGCGCAATTTGCGGGCGGCTTTTCTCTTCCAGTAATTAAGAAATCAAAGGAGCCTGAGTGAAACTATTTAAGAGGTTCTAGATATAATTAGAACACCTCATTCTCTCATAACTAATTCCTAATTAAAGTAATTTGTCTTTTTGCCCTTCTTTTTTTTCAAGGGTGAAGAGCTAGTGGTGATGAATGCTCAAAATCAGGAGAAGAGAAAATTGCAGCGCGTTGATTTGCGGTGATTGAGCACGTTCCAGTTTTTAACAGCCACCTTGGACTGAGCTGCTAAGTGAATCTCCAGCCTCTGTTTACACTGCATCTGTGTTATCTGCAGCTTGACAAACAGTGGAATTTATCATACAGAAGAGCTGCCCCAGTCCAGCAAGTCTGAAGATATAAAAGCTGCTTTATATAAAAATAGCTGGTTTCAAGGAGGGAGGGGAAAGAAGAGGTAGAAGGTGTACAGGAAAGAGGAAAAAGCCTGAAATTTGTCCCATGGGGTGAAAATTGTCCTCTTAAAATTTTATTTGCAGCTGTGCCCAGCTGATGATGGATTTATCAGACAAACCAGAGGTTAGTAAACAACGTGTACCCTATAAAGAGCCAAACAAGTTCTTGCTCATCACTGCGCTTAATTGCAGTGGTTATATCAAAGCCATATAAAACTTAATCATCAACCACAAGTAAGACTTTGCTTCACATGTGTGCCTGCTTCCCTGTTTTTCCACCTGTTCAAATGAAAGATTCTTGGAATATCACAATATGTAAATATTGTTTATGATGCAAAAATATGCTCTTTCATCTCCTCGCTGCTTTGATGTCGTGATATATATAAAAGCTCTTAGTGCCACCACCTACCTGACACACAAAGGTCTAATCTGATTCATAAAGCTGTGTGCCCAGTGCAAACAGGCTGTATCCAACAGACAGTTTTTTCTTCTCCTTTTCTCTGCCTTTGAACAGACAGAAAGAGGAAGAAAGTCTAAGTGACAGAATTGCTCAGGTGAAAGGAATATTTTAAGCATCAGGTAAAGATAGCCTATTATGAGAGAATAAAAAGATGTAGGTCAAACCCGATCCTAAGAGGTTAGTTATATATATAGGGACCTCGTAAAATGTGTTTTAAAAGACAGAGCTTTTTTTATTTCTAAGAGTTTTTAGCCAAGTGGGAAATAAGTAGGAAAATCAGATGACCTCCTAAGAAACACAAATACCCTTAATTAGCAGGAGAAGAAAGAGAAATGCAAGTAGTAAGGTCAAAGCTGGATGAAGGACGGATGAAGCTAGGGAAGGCAAAAGGTGGAGGCAATATTGAAAATCTGTGGTTCATTGGTACCAATTTGAAAGGAGAAATTGCTGATTGTTACCTAGCATAGAGTGTAATATATGGCATGGCCTCTAAATCATAGAATCAGAGAATTATAGAATCAGAGAATCATAGCATCACAGAATCAACCAGCTTGGAAGAGATCTCCAAGATCATCCAGTGCAACCTAGCACCCAGCCCTAGACAAGCAACCAGACCATGGCACTAAGTGCCCCAGCCAGGCTTTGCTTCAACACCTCCAAGAACAGCAACTCCACCACTTCCCTGGGCAGCCCATTCCAATGCCAATCACTCTCTCTGCCAACAACGTCCTCCTAACATCCAGCCTAGACCTGCCCTGGCACAATTTGAGACTGTGTCCCCTTGTTCTGTTGCTGGTTGCCTAGGAGAAGAGCCCAACCCTACCTGGCTACAGCCTCCCTTCAGGCAGTTGTGTATATGCATTGATCAAGTTTTCTATACACACCAATGTATAAATGCATCAATTCATCACTAATAAAACACTGGCTTGGAGTGCTGAATTCTGCAAAGGTGTTTTCTCCAGCTGAAAATGTGGCAGACTTTGGGATGGGGGTTGCCAGAAAAAGTCCTCAGGGTTTTTCCCGGCAAATGCAGCTTCCCTCTCTTCAGGCATTCCAGAGATTATCCTTGTTGTGCACAGGGGATAACCAGGATTCACAGCTTGAGCAGACAGCTATGGCAGACTAGGAGAGCTTAGGCTGGCCACAACTACCCGAGAGCAGACCTTGGCTTCTCGATGTCAGATGTATTGCCACTGCTGCAAGAGCTTCAAGGTGTAATCTGCTTCCTTTTATTCTCTTTCTTACTTTTTATTTTCTCCATTTCTTTTAACTTTCCAAGAGCAACCTGGGGAATCTTTTCATGCTCTTTATTTCCATCTAAGCTGGAGATTGCTTTGAACAGCAGAGATAATTGTATTTGTGAGCTTCACAGATTTGAAGGGATCAAACTTGAAAGCCTTTGACTGAAAGTGCAAGCTCCAACTGGAATCCTGTCACGTGCTGCTAGGTGGGATGTGGTGGGATGCTGCTGCGGAAGGAATCCCTGTGGTGGGGATGACCTGGAGGTATAGCTCCTTAGCCTCAGAGGCCAGTGTCAGGCTGTATTTGCAGCCTTACAGTAGCACTATAAATCTTTCCAGTCTAGAAATGAGTTATCATTATGTGATCTGACTAAGGACACCCAAGGGAGTTTGTGCCAGAAGGTATAAAACCCATCCCTATGTCTCTTTTAGAGTGTGTTCTGATAGGCTTCCTCTGAACATCAGAGTGGACCAGCCAAAGAGATATGAATTGTGAGTCCACATCTTTTTGAGAGCTGTATGTTCCTTTGGGTAGAAAAGCTTAGGAGATTCAATTAAATAAAAACCCCAAAACAAACCCCTCACAAAAAACCCACAACCAAAAAACCTCAAACAAGCCCAAACCCCCCCAAAAAACCAAGAACCAAAAAGGAACCTGTATGTATTTAATAGATGTAGAATCATAGAGTCATGGGCTGGTTTAGGTTGGAAGGGACCTCAAAGCTCAGCCAGTTCCAAGCCCCTGCCATAGGCAGGGACACTTCCCACTAGAACAGGTCACTCAAGGCCTCATCCAACCTGGCCTTGAACATCTTCAGAGAGAGAGCATCCACAACCTCCCAGGGCAACCTGTGCCAGTGTCTCACCACCCTCACTGCAAAGAATCCTTTCCTAACATCTAGTTTCAATCTCCCCTCTGCCACTTTAAACTCATTACCCCTCATCCTGTCATTACAAGACCTTGTCAACAGTCAATAGTGAGCAATGAAAAGCTCAATAAAGATGCTCAGAGGGCTGCAGCAACTCTGCTATGAGGACAGGCTGAGAGAGTTGGGGCTCTGCAGTTTGGAGAAGGACTGGCTTCGAGGGGACCTTAGAGTGGCCTTGCAGTATCTAAAGAGGACTACAGAGGGCTGGGGAGGGACTATTTATTGGAACTGGATGATCCTTGAGGTCCCTTGCAACCTAAACCATCCTATGAGTCTATATTATTCTATAGAGCAAAATGGCAGCAGGGGAGGGCAGGGAGTGCTGTGAGTAGTACAGCACAGTAGTATTCAGGAGGTGTATGTACAGCTCCTGGTTCTGCTGAAGATCAGCTTTTGTGATTCTGAGCCATTCCTTTCTCTTTCCAGAGCTTGACTTTATCATCCTGCTAATGTTTTCTGCTCTTTTCTCCTAGATTTTGCACCTCTGGCTGAGTGAAATAGTAACTGAAACTCAACTTCATCTCAGTGTATTTTTTCTCTATGCACCTTGTACAAGGCATCCCTTCCTCTAGGCACTGCTGTAGTACAAATTATCATTAATAATAGCATGTGCTTTGCAAAGAGTCTTAATTCCATAATTATATGGTTAATTATATCAAGAAAGTGAGTAGTCTGAATAGCTCTCATTGTGTCCTGGCTAGAAAAGTATTTCTCAGGCTGCAGAGCCTGCTGTTTCTGGCATGGGAGATACTCAGCTAGGAACCATCCATGAAACACACCATGTGGCTCTGTACCTACACAAGATCCAGATGCAGACAGTGGGGAGTAAGTAGCTCCTAAGGTAAATAGCAAGATGCTGCTAATGAGATAATGGCAATTGAGCTGGCTGATACTCCTTAAAAACGAACCATCACCTGCACAATTGTAGCTGGAAAGTGTGCACAATTACAGTGCATCAAAGTGTGTTTGGACTACTTTCCCTCTTCCTACCAGACCCAGGTAGAATCAGCTGCTACCATCTGTTTGGCCAGCAAGAGCTTGGCGTTGGGAAAGCAGGAGACAGCAGTCCTTCAACTTTTTGTTTCCAAGGCTGCAGCTGTCCTCAGAGCTGCTGCAGCCCTCTCAGCATCTTGGTGGCCTACTCTGGACTGGCTCCAACACATCCATGTCCTTCTTGAGCTGGGGTGCTCCAGAACTGCACACAGGACTTCAGGCGGGGTCTGAGGAGAGCAGAGCCAAGGGGCAGAATCCCCTCCCTTGCCCTGCTGCCCACACTGCTCTTGCTGCAGCCCAGCACAGGGTTGCTGTCTGGGCTGCACTCACACTGCAGGTTCCTGTTGAGCTTTTCATCGGCCCAGACCCCCAGGTCCTTTTCCTCAGGGCTGCTCTCAGCCATTCCCCACCCAGCCTGGAGTTGTGCTTGGGATTGTGCCCACCCAGGTGCAGGACCTTACACTTGGCCTTGTTGAATGTCATGAGGTTGGCCTGGGCACACCTCTGCAGCCTGTGCAGGTCCCTCTGGATGGCACCTCTCTCCTCTAGCAAGTTCCTGACCACACAGACAGCAAACTGACCCATCATGTCCTGGGGAAACACTGGCACACAGAAAGAAAATGTTCAGATGTCTAAAGAACTGTAAAAGCAGAGCCGTTATGCCCTTTCCTCCTGCCAAGCTTGAATCAGACACTTATGTTCTACACTTCTGCCATTCTAGTGCCATTAGCTGGTGTCATCACTCATGTCAGGGTACCAAGATCTCTCGGTGCCAGCTGCACAGCCAAGGACTGGTATTGCAAAGCAGCTAAGTGATGTGCTGCAGTCTGAAGGGGATGGAGGCTGTCAGGGTCTTGTAAAGGACAAGGACTAGATTGTGCTTTGCACACTGATTCGCTTGCAGAAGGCTACCTCATTGCAGCGAGATCATAGAATCAATCATAGAATCAGTCATAGAATCAACCAGGTTGGAAGAGACCTCCAACATCATCCAGGCCAACCTAGCACCCAGCCCTACCCAATCAACCAGACCATGGCACTAAGTGCCTCAGCCAGGCTTTTCTGGAACACCTCCAGGCACAGTGACTCCACCACCTCCCTGGGCAGCCCATTCCAATGCCAATCACTCTCTCTGCCAATGACTTCCTCCTAACATCCAGCCTAGACCTTCCCTAGCAGAACTTGAGACTGAGATGCACACTATGAGCTCAACACTTCTTTCAAATTCCAAACATACTTCACTGACTCCACTTATTATGAACCCCCTGGGTTTTATCACTCAAGAGCACTAACAGATCAACAGAGAAGAATGTGGCAAAGGCCTGCTGCTGAGATCCTGGCCACGTTCTTCACAGGCAGCCAAAGTGAAACTATTCTGAGCAGGGCAGAGATGCTGAGCAGTCCTTGCAGGCTCCTAAAGCAAGTGTGTTTTGTTTGCCCTGTAGATAAAAGAATCAGGTAGATTTGGATTGAGTTTTGAGATGTAAAACTATGCCTTTGCAGCTAATTGTTGCAACCAATGGGTGCTACATTACTAGAAGGAAACAGCAAGAACTTTGCCCTATTAAATCTTTGTCTTGACTGTCTCTGGTCCATCCATTTGTACTGAACCACACTGCTCTGCAGCTGGAGACTGAATTACAGGAACAGCAAAAGCATTGTGAAGAGAAATTGAAGCCTTCTCTGCAAGTTATGACAAAAGTATTCCCTTTTCATAGAATCATAGAATCAACCAGGTTGGAAGAGACCTCCAAGATCATCCTGTCCAACCTAGCACCCAGCCCTGGCCAAGCAACCAGACCATGGCACTAAGTGCCCCAGCCAGGCTTTGCTTCAACACCTCCAGGGACAGCAACTCCACCACCTCCCTGGGCAGCCCATTCCAATGCCAATCACTCTCTCTGCCAACAACTTCCTCCTCACATCCAGCCTAGACCTGCCCTGGCACAACTTGAGACTGTGTCCCCTTGTTCTGTTGATTGTTGCCTGGCAGAAGAGACCAACCCCACCTGGCTACAGCCTCCCTTCAGGTAGTTGTAGGCAGCAATGAGGTCTTCCCTGAGCTTCCTCTTCTGCAGGCTGCACACCCCCAGCTCCCTCAGCCTCTTCTCACAGGGCTGTGCTCCAGGGCCCTCACCAGCTTCATCACTCTTTTCTGGCCATGTTCCAGTACCTCAACATCTCTCTTGAACTGAGGAGCCCAGAACTGGACACAGCACTCAAGGTGTGGCCTGACCAGTGCAGGACAACCTCCCTTGTCCTGCTGGCCACACTGTTCCTGAGCCAGGCCAGGATGCCATTGGTTCTCTTGGCCACCTGGGCACACTGCTGGCTCATCTTCAGCTGCTCTCTACCGGTACCCCCAGGTCCCTTTCTTCCTGCCTGCTCTCAGACACTCTGTCCCCAGCCTGTTGCACTGCTTGGGGTTGTTGTGGCCAAAGTGTAGAATCCTGCACTTAGCCTTATTATATCTCATCCCATTGGCCTCTGCCCACCCATGCAGCCTGTCAAGGTCTCTCTTCATGGCTCTCCTGCCCTCCAACAGCTTGGTTTGTCAGCACATTTACACCCATAGTTGGATTCAGTTATTGGATTGTCCCTTTGCAGGTGATGAGGCCACCAAAACCTCAATAATTATCTTGCTAGATTAATGACCTAAGTTTGGCCCTGCCACAGGAATGTTTGAGGGCTTTCAGAGACAGGAACCAAATCAGTCTTTTGAAAGTTACAGCACCATTTCTACTGCTCACTTTACTGGGATGGCAGTGAAAGGTATGAGTTCAGAACTTGCACACCTAACTTCCATTCTAGTTTTTTCTTCACTACAGAGAAGTTTCTGATAACCATGCTCCATTGAGAGACATCATCAGCTGTTGCACTCTCCATAATTGGCTTCTGAGTCCTAATCAATGTCAGCACAGAGGAGTGCATATTTTTGCACAGGTAGAAGTAGATAATTTTAATGAGGATCACTCAACTTGGCTGATAAAAATGGTATAACTTAGAGTCATAGAATCGTAGAATCAGTCAGGGTTGGAAGGGACCACAAGGATCATCTAGTTCCAACCCCCCTGCCCTAGATCATGCTGCCCACAGCCTCATCCAGCCTGGCCTTAAACACCTCCAGCCATGGGGCCTCAACCACCTCCCTGGTCAGCCCATTCCAGGCTCTCACCACTCTCATGCTGAACAGCTTCCTTCTTATGTCCAGTCTGAATCTACCCACTTCCAGCTTCACTCCATTCCCCCCAGTCCTGTCACTCCCTGAGAGCCTAAAAAGTCCCTCCCCAGCTTTTTTGTAGGTCCCCTTCAGATCCTGGAAGGCCACAAGAAGGTCACCTGGGAGCCTCCTCTTCTCCAGCCTGCACAGCCTCAACTCTTTCAGTCTGTGCTCACAGCAGAGCTGCTGCAGCCCTCTGAGCATCCTCCTGGCCCTTGTGTGGACACACTCCAGCACATCCACATCCTTCTTGTAATGGGTGCTTCTGACCCTCTTTGTTAGCTTTCTCTGCCCAAGAATGACAGAGCCAAAATGGATATTAGTTTTATTGCTAGGGCAACATTAGCTTCTTGCACTTTTGCCCTGTGTGATCACTTTTATCCCTTTTCAGTGCTTTTAATTTGTTTTGTGAGGCATTTAGAAAACCTTGGCAGGTAGGCTGCCTATAAACACAACATATTCTTCTTTTAAAGCCATTTGGAATAGGAGAGATTAGAAGAGAATAGAACAGAATCAACCAGGTTGGAAGAGACCTCCAAGATCATCCAGTCCAACCTAGCACCCAGCCCTAGCCAGTCAATTAGACCATTAGTTGGCGACTGAGTATTCTTAGGGACTGTATTTGAAACTCTTCACTTCTGTGTTACTGCATTTAACCTGCATCTCTGCCAGCTTTATGGCTCCACAGGAGCTGCCCAGGGTGTGTTATCATGCTGGTGATGGGGATGCAAGGGATAACGCTGCAGGTGTGCACGCCGCTTGTGGCAGCCGCTCCCCTGCAGCTCTTACCAAGATCAACAAAACATCTCAGCCTCCTAAAGGCTTCTTTTCAGAAGAGTGATATCATGATTTGTGTGTTGGATATTTATCTTGCTCTTCCTGAAGCTTTTTCCCCAAACCTTTCCTTCAAGGGGAGTAGTAAGTGGCAAATTATTTTTGCCATAATTAGAACTAATTGTCTGCTAAAGGGGGTTTGGACCTGTGTCAGGTCTAATGCTGCACTGCTCAGAATTAGTGGGGCTGAACCTGACCTCAGGAACACCAGTATAAATCAGAGCAACTGAGCTGCTTTTGAGAGCTGACCTGTTTGATGGGTGTGCTGCAGACTGAGATGGAGACAGGCTTGAATACCTACAGCTTGCCACGACTGCAGCAGAGTGCGAGCTCTCAGCACCTCTGAGGATCAGGCCCTATGGGCAGGCTGATGATTTTATATCCTGAACCTTAGGGACAGAGAAGAAAAGCAAAGAGATAGAGATGGGGAAAAGATGCTACCTCCCAGACTATTTCCTTCGCCCCTGTGCACAGATTGGAACCCTTCTTGCTGCCTCCCAGGTTATTTCCTTCGCCCCTGTGCACAGATTGGAATCCTTCTTGCTGCCTCCCAGGTTATTTCCTTCGCCCCTGTGCACAGATTGGAATCCTTCTTGCTGCCTCCCAGGTTATTTCCTTCGCCCCTGTGCACAGATTGGATTCTTTCTTGCTGCCTCCCAGGTTATTTCCTTAGCCCCTGTGCAGATTGGAACCCTTCTTGCTGCCTCCCAGGCTATTTCCTTTGCCCTTGTGCACAGATTGGAACCCTTCTTGCTGCCTCCCAGGTTATTTCCTTAGCCCCTGTGCAGATTGGAACCCTTCTTGCTGCCTCCCAGGCTATTTCCTTCACCCCTGTGCACAGATTGGAACCCTTCTTGATGCCTCCCAGGTTATTTCCTTCGCCCCTGTGCACAGATTGGAACCTTTCTTGCTGCCTCCCAGGCTGTTTCCTTCGCACCCATGCACAGATTGAAACCCTTCTGGAGGCAACGAGGGCTCCTGAGCCTCTTTCTCAACACAGTAATGCCCAGAGCTTCCTGATGAGAGCAATGGTCGCCTCTTTGTGCCCCTCTGTGACTGAACAGCCAACACAAGCCGTCAGTGCACCCTCCACGCTCTGCAAAGTGGCAATGTGGCCTCCTCCATCCCCTGGGCTGCGAGCTCTGAAGTTTGCAGAGGAACATGCTGCGTCAGGCACAACTGGGCTGGCCTCACAGAAAGTCAATACTTGGATGAAAACAAATAAAATCTTAGAGTACAAGGCAGAGGCTAAAGAATGCCTTCACCTCTTTCCTTCAAGCAACTGTTTTGTTAACTTGAAAGACTGCAGGGCTGATCTTACTCCATTCTTTCTCTACAGGTCAAATACTTGTCATAGGAGACACCCTAGTTAATATTCAACTAAAAATTAATAGATTAGATAACTATTACATGCTTTTAGTGCCAATTAATTTAATAGCTTTTCTTCCCCCCCCCTTTCTTTTTTTTTTTTAACAAGGTAGGTGAATATAGAAGCACAGTTCCTGTGCCTCTGTGAGCTCTCAGATAGGTCTTTTGTGTTACAATTACCACCAATTGATTGGGCTGACAGACGTAATCCCCTCCGGATCGCCCCGGCGATACGATGTCAGTAAGAAGTCCTTCAAACAAGGCTATTAAAAAACACATTAAACATGTCCTTATTGTAAGCTTTATGCCAGCTTATGCTAGAATAACAGTGATAGGGTGGTATTTGTTTGAAAATGAAAGGATTATATGGTCTTTGTAAGATGAGGAATTTAGTGCTGGGGAGGGGCGGCGGGATGGTGATTTATTTCATGTTGATGTTCCTCTGAATCCTTTGATATGTCAACTTCTGTCACTAACCATCAGGCCATTGGTAATTTCTGCTATCAAGGCAGATGCAATCTCTACTGCCTCAAATAATTTATGTCAAGCATTGAAGGGCAGTGCTTATGGTGAGCTTATAATGAGAATTGAATTGGGGTCTTCAGAAATCCAGGGGTAATTTATTGTTAAATACTCGGTATGAATCACTCCAGCCTTTAATTGTCCTGTGGATGCACTCTGCTTTCAGCATGTGCTGGAAACCAATTACAAAGAATAGAGATATCTGAAAGGAAAGGTTTTGTGTCCAGAGAAGGGCAACAAAGCTGGTGAGGAGCCTGGAACACAGGCCCGTGATGAGAGGCTGAGGGAGCTGGCCCGGATCAGTGTGGTCAGCAGGATGAGGGAGGTTCTTCTGCTCTTGTGCTCAGCACTGCTCAGGCCACACCTTGAGTGCTGTGTCCAGTTCTGGGCTCTTCAATTCAAGAGAGATGTTGAGGTGCTGGAAGGTGTCCAGAGAAGGGCAACAAAGCTGGTGAGGGGCCTGGAGCACAGCCCTGTGAGGAGAGGCTGAGGGAGCTGGGGGTGTGCAGCCTGCAGAAGAGGAGGCTCAGGGCAGAGCTCATTGCTGGTTACAACTATGTGAGGGGAGGCTGTAGCCAGGTGGGGTTGGTCTCTTCTGCCAGGCAACCAGCAAAAGAAGAAAGGGACACAGTCCCAAGTTGTGCCAGGGGAGGTCTAGGCTGGATGTTAGGAGGAAGTTGTTGTCAGAGAGAGTGATTGGCATTGGAATGGGCTGTCCCTCCCAGTCCCTGGATGTGTCCAAGCGAAGGCTGGATGAGGCACTTAGTGTCATGATCTGGTTGATTGGCTAGGGCTGGGTGCTAGGTTGGACTGGATGATCTTGGAGGTCTCTTCCAATTGGTTGATTCTATGATTCTATGATTAAAACATGTACAGTGTTTCGTGAAGAAGGAAAAAACCCAAACCATAATCAAATAATAGCATTTTATATATATGTGTGTATATCTATAACCCCCCCTATTATTTATATATAAGCTATTTTCTCTCTATATCTATATCTCACCTATATGTGTGCACCCCTTAGAAGCAGGGGAGAAGAGTAGACAAGATTTGTGGCATTTACGGAACGGCAGAATAAAGGACACCAGAGGATTTTACAGCGTGACTTAACAGCATCAACTCTGAAATGAAATGAAGCCATTCTGGGGATTGTTCTGTAATGTGCCAACATCTTCATCCCTCCTCTTTGCTCTGCTCTCTTCTTTTCTCTTACAATGCCAAGGTAACCCTCTGAAACGGTTAACCAGCTGCTGTGGATGCGTTAGGTAGACCTGCTTTGTTAGCTCACGCTGCTTCTCACAGAGGCAGGATTTTCATTCTCAGACTGAATCTAGTTCTTCAGAAAATCAAAGCTGCCAGGAAACTGATATAAATTGTTTGCAGAGTCTGGTTTTCCTTCTGCTTTTGTATCATGTCATCAAAGGACAGATTACTCATCTCGAATACTTCAATGTAGTCATCAGGGCACTCCTTTGTGACTAGGAGCACAGTTTCCTGTAATGAAAGCATTGGGGGGTATGCAGTGAGACTATGAAGCAAAAAGCTTAGCACATTAAAAAAGGAGCTTTTTCTTGATGAGTAAATTTTGATACATCTTGATACTGCAATCTGCAGAAGCCAAAAGTATAAATTATAAAGGAATCGAATAAATTAATGAAGAATATATTCTTTGGTGACTGTTAAGCACAGCGACCTTGGTATAATCACCATATCAAGGAGATCATAATCTGGAGTGACTAAGAGGATGAAGTGCCCTGGGGAAGAACTCTGTACTTGACCTATCTGCTTAAGCTTTCCTTACTGGCCACCCTCAGAGGCAAGGTAATGGACTAGAATAATTTGATACTGTATGGCTACTCTTTAATCATAGAATCACGGAATCAATCAGGTTGGAAGAGACCTCCAAGATCATCCAGCCCAAACTAGCACCCAACCTAGCCCCATGGTCTCATGGCACTAAGTGCCTCATCCAGTCTTTTCTCGAACACCTCCAGGGATGGCGACTCCACCACCTCCCTGGGCAGCCCATTCCAATGCCAATCACTCTCTCTGCCAACAACTTCCTCCTAACATCCAGCCTAGACCTTTCTTGGCTCAACTTGAGACTGTGTCCGCTTGTTCTGTTGCTGGTGGCCCCTTGGATGATGCCCTCTGAACATGCCTACTTCATGGGAGTTTCATTCAAGGCACAGCACACCTGAGAAAAGAAGTAGCACTGCTCTTTTCCATCTTAATCTCAAAGTCTTAGAGAGCCAGTTTGAGTGTGAAAAAATAGGAGGTGCAAATGAGTGTTTTAAAGCACAGGTCCCTGCAGAGTCACAAAGGTGAAGCATTGAAACAAGAAGCAGAAATGGTGGTTGGGTGGAAACGCTGGAGGTCTCTCGCTCAATCTCCCATGAGAAGTGGGACTGTTTCCAGCTGTATCTTTAACAGAGTCTTAAAAACTTCTGTGGACAGCCTTTCCCACAACCTGTTCAGGCACCTGCTCCAGTGCTGCACCCCCCTTCCAAGTGCACTTTTCCCCTATTGTCTGACCTGAGCATGCTGAGCTGCAGTCTGTGGCTATTGCTCCTTGTTACACTGTCTAGTACCATTGAGAGGAGTTTGTCTCTGTCATTTTTGTAACTCTCTCAAGTAGATGTCAACTGCTATTATATTGCCCCTTATCCTCTATGCCAGACTAAACAAACCCAGCACTTTTAGCCTCTCCCTCTGAGTCATGTGCACTTGCCCCTGGGCTGGGTTGTAAGCCCTCTGCTTGGCTTTCTCCAGGCTTCTCATCTCTCTTATGAAGTGTCCCTAGGCTCATGCTTCTACAGCACACAGTGCTGCCCGGAGCAAGGCCATGGAATACCTTTTGCACAGGTCTGTGCTATGTAAGCCCAATTCTTAACTGCTGTTTGGGAGCCCTGTGTTTGCACAAACCCTATGAGGAGAGGCTGAGGGAGNTTGGACTGGATGATCTTGAAGGTCTCTTCCAACCTGGTTGATTCTATTCAATTCTATTATATACTAGAGATTAAAAGAGGAAAAATCAGATCTTGGGAAAGGATCTGTCTAAACCCAAGTCGAAGCAGCACAGGATGCACTGTTTAAGACTGAGGACAGTGGTGAAAATAAATCTGACTTTTCCTGCCCTTGCTTGGTGTTGCTATGACACATAATGCAGAGGAGTCACCTTCACTATCACAGGTCCATAATACTTTATGACTTTACTCTTTAAAACACTTGCCTTTTGGCAGTGCACCCAAGCTACATGAGCAGTTGTTATTGCGAGAGCTGACACATTTGCTGACTGAGCCAACAGTTGCATGACACTGATGAGCTACAAAAAGGCAAAATAAGCACCTGTAGCTTCTGCTCTGGTTCAGTCTTGGGATCCTTGGCTGGCATTTGTAGGTGGTGCTACAAAGCTGTCCCTGTGCTGTTATGCTGAAGCAGCTTGCAGTGGTTTACTCACTGATGTGTTAGGGTTTGCTCTTGAGCATGTGGCATTTGTCACAGAACATGATGAGGGCTTTTTTTCCTGTAACTAGCAGATCAGAGTAGGCATTCACCACCCTGGAAGTATTTGTAGAGGAAATAGCTTATGAAAAGCTACTCTGGGTCAACAGATTTCTTCATCTTTCTTTTGCCTGCTTGGCAGACACGATAACTTCATCAAGTTCCTGCTGGAAAACAATTCTCTCTACATGAATGGATTGAACCAAACAGTAAAGACCTTACCCATACCAGCTCTTTACTGTCCCAAGCGTTAGCAGCCTACCTAAATCATCTGTAGCAAAAGGTATAATTGACTTTTCATGGAGCAGAAGAGAAGTCCCTGTGCCCATGCTGCAACAGCAGCCAGTGTCACCAGAGTGTGTATCTGTAACTTAAAGTAAGTATCTTTCTCTCTTGAATCATAGAATCATAGAATCAACCAGGTTGGAAGAGACCTCCAACATCATCCAGTCCAACCTAGCACCCAGCCCTAGCCAGTCAACCAGACCATGGCACTAAGTGCCTCATCCAAGCTTTTCTTGAACACCCCCAGGGATGGTGACTCCACCACCTCCCTGGGCAGCCCATTCCAATGCCAATCACTCTCTCTGACAACAACTTCCTCCTAACATCCAGCTTAGACTTCCCCCAGCACAACTTGAGACTGTGCCCCCTTGTTCTATTGCTGGTTGTCTGGGAGAAGAGACCAACCCCACCTGGCTACAGCCTTCCTGCAGGTAGTTGTAGACAGCAATGAGCTCTGCCCTGAGCCTCCTCTTCTGCAGGCTGCACACCCCCAGCTCCCTCAGCCTCTCCTCACAGGGCTGTGCTCCAGGCCCCTCACCAGCTTTGTCGCTGTTCTCTGGACACCTTCCAGCACCTCAACATCTCTCTTGAATTGAGGAGCCCAGAACTGAACACAGCACTCAAGGTGTGGCTTGGGCAGTAGTGAGTACAGGGGCAGAATAAGCTCCCTCATCCTACTGACCACACTGTTCCTGACCCAGGCCAGGATGCCACTGGCTCTCCTGCCCACCCGGGCACACTGCTGGCTCAACCCACGCCTCCAAGGGTAACTTAAAAGTAAGATTTTAAAACAAATTCTACAGTGGCTCAATTGTCTACATGACAAGAACCCCCCAAAAAGGATAATCTCTCAATAAAGAGAACTGGGAGCAATCCAGGTGGCAAAATATAATATATGTAGTGTCACTTTTAATGCCTGAGGCTACCTGAGACATCCATACGGGACTGGTAGATGTGACATAGGATCATGAAAGACCTACTCCCTTCTGGAGCAGCAGCTGGGGGCCAGATGAGGTACCCTAAGGCATAAAAAATGGCACTAGACATGTGTGTTTAGGCAGCTGAATCCCACCCTGTGCTTCCAGACTTGTGATGAATAAACCTCTTTTGAATTGTCTCGGACTCAAATCCCAGGTTCTTGAGGTGCTTTCCCGAGGGCTCAGCAGCGTGCGGTAGCAGCAGATCTGGCTGGTTTAACTTGGATAGAGTTGTTACAGTCCTTTGTTATGTATTTCTACAATTGGTTTTAGGCTATAAAATCGTGAGGCAGTTTCTGCTTTCACAGGCTGTGCACGTAATCCAGGTGAGACCAAAGGTTTTTCCTCACCACAAGATGTTGATGTGATTACTCCAAATCCTGTCTGCTTTGAATATCTATTCTGACACAGCTCCTTAGTAGGGGCCTGTTGTCAAATAGGCCTATTTGCTCTGAATGATACTGGAGAGCATATTCCTACTGCAATCTCCTCTCAGATAGATGAACAGAAGCTAAGAGCTCATAGGAATAATCTCATTTTTCATTTCAATGCACAGAGCTTTCTATCCCTGTTGAATTTGCTGTGATATCTGATGAGAAGGAAGTTTGACTACTGTGTGCACCAGACAGGGAGAAAGCAGAAATAAGAGGAACTGATTTCCTAGCCTGCATTATCTTATCATAGAACCAACCAGGTTGGAAGAGACCTCCAAGATCATCCAGTCCCACCTAGCAACCAGCCCTGGACAATCAACCAGACCATGGCACTAATCTTGATACAGTGAGGAGGGAAACATTGCTCCTGTCTGGATTATGTGGTGCCTTCTTATAGAATGGTAATAAATAATCCACCAGAAAATGATAGTTTTCCAGGAAGAGCATATTTTCACCCCATTCCTCCAAAGGTGGAAGGAAGCTCTGGCTCTGTTTCAACATGATTGCACTCTGGTGACAGCTCCTGAAAGTAACATAAGTTCTGGTGGTGACACAGAGACTTAATCATTCACATTTTCCTAGCCTGCTACACTAATATATATGCAGGTAGACAGAAAGTGATGCTACTAAATTTTAACTCTTGCTGGGACATATTCTTTGATGGTAACTGAAAGAAAAGCTGGATGAGAGAAAAGCTTTGACACAAGGATGGATCTTTTACCACAACTGGTCCTTGTCTCAGCATTGAGAAGGAAGATGACAAGGGACTAGAGAAGTGATGGCTCTTTTACCACAACTGGTCCTTGTCTCAGTAGTGAGAAGGAAGATGACAAGGGACTAGAGAAGTGATGGCTCTTTTACCACAACTGGTCCTTGTCTCAGTATTGAGAAGGAAGATGACAAGGGACTAGAGAACTGAGAAAGGAAGAGGGATGGAAGAAGAATTAGAGAATAAAAACATGTAAGATTCAAAGGACAGGTCTCAGCTGCCTACCAGTGACAGACACAGAGAGATGGGTACATCAGGCAAAAGCTGTGCTGCACTGCAGAAAAAAGGCTAATTAACACATGTGAGTTTTGGGATCTAATTTTTAGTAAGCATGCACAAAAGCCAAGAGGTAGGAGTGAGCCAAAATGCATACAGTGCCTTGCTGTCCACTTCTCCCTGCACCTCAGTGTGTTTTTCTGATGAGCACAGGCTGGACTGTGGGTTATGCATGGGATAAAATCTCTAGGCTGTTGCATATGAAAACCCTGTTGTAGCTGTTAATACTCCCTGTCAAGAGGCTTTAGGAAGAGCAGCAGGCAAAAATATCCACAAGCAGTTTAGGAATGCTTTGGGTTACCTTATTAAACATCTGGAAAAGCAAAAGCAGTAAACATATTGATATGCTTTCAAAATGTTGATATGTTGCTGCATTCTTTGATACCCCTTCCCACCTGACTCTGTTGGGGAGGCTATTTGTACATCTTGCTAGCTTTCTCCAGAGCCTAAAGCAAATGAAATCCAGATGTCTCTAAGCTTCCTCAAGGAAGCTACCATACAGGAGCCCTTGCAGACAGCTGCAGTTGCGGGTGCTGAGACCAAAATGAATGACCTCCTTGGTTTTGAGTGAAAGAGGGAATGTGAAGTTGATCTCAATGTTGGCACTGAGACACAGCCTTTGCAGCAGACATATGTCTAACTGCTTTGTTATTTAGGTGCTGAATTGAAGGTCTGCCTCCAACTCCTATTTATAACCACTTAACTGAGCACTCTGATGGGCTCAGCTCCCAAGCCAGGCAATGTATGGTGGCTGCAAGGTTGCTTATTCTCATTGAGCAGTGACAGGACACGTTCCCATCACGTCATACTTCTCCCTGTAGGCATCTTGTAGGTCTAATGATGAAGAAGCTGTGATTTTTGTGACTGCTTTAGGCAAAACTCTGCTTTTTTGGTGGTGAAAGGTGCACTTTAGCTTTTTCCTTCCTCTGAACAGAAGTTCCTGATGCATCCATTGTGCCCACACTCATATAAAACCCAGTGAGGGTTGAAAATCACCCTGCTCCCCTAATTGGTTTTAGGGATTTCACCTGTCCCAGCATTTGCTTCCACAGATGCTGGAACTATAGTGTCACAGTATCACAGTATCACCAAGGTTGGAAGAGACCTCATAGATCATCAAGTCCAACCTGTTACCACAGAGCTCAAGGCTAGACCGTGGCACCATATATAGTGTTTATATAGTGTTCATAGACACTGGCACAGGTTGCCCAGGGAGGNAGGTGTCCCTGCCTATGGTGGGCGGTTGGAACTGGCTGATCCTTGAGGTCCCTTCCAACCTAAACCATTCTATGATTCTATGTTTCTATGATCCTTTTTTCATTTGCTTGTTTTAATTCAATGATTTTCTACTTTTGCCCCACGCAGATGAGCATCTGAACAGTAATAGAGACCACCACATTTCACTTTTAAGCTCCAAAATCTACCGGCAGCAATGTTCTGCGTACTCTGTCTATCTGAGGGGATGTTCTGCTTGCAAATTGCCTTATTGCCAGCAGATCTATTAATAGTCCCATAAGCAGAGAGTGGGCTGCTTCGAGGAGAGGCTGAGGGAGCTGGGGTTGTTCAGCCTGGAGAAGAGGAGGCTCAGGGGTGACCTTATTGCTGTCTACAACTACCTGAGGGGTGGTTGTGGCCAGGGGGAGGTTGCTCTCTTCTCTCAGGTGGCCAGCACCAGAACGAGAGGACACAGCCTCAGGCTGAGCCAGGGGAAGTTTAGGCTCGAGGTGAGGAGAAAGTTCTTCACTGAGAGAGTCATTGGACACTGGAATGGGCTGCCCAGGGAGGTGGTGGAGTCGCCGTCCCTGGAGCTGTTCAAGGCAGGATTGGATGTGGCACTTGGTGCCATGGTCTAGCCTTGAGCTCTGTGGTGAAGGGTTGGACTTGATGATCTGTGAGGTCTCTTCCAACCCTGATGATACTATGATACTATGATATGATAACTCTGAGATGGGCCTTTGAAAACAGTGGTAGAAGATGGCTTCTTTTCCTAAGATGATGAGTGCCTTAACAGCAGCCAGGAGAGCCATCGCCGCACCATCCATCAGCTGTCTTCCCATCCCTCTTAGCTGAACCCACGAAATTAAGCAACTGTGGTTAAAACCCAATAAAATTAGAAGTTGTAATAGGGAGTCATTGACAAAAGGGCTACAAGGTGCTGGCCATATATCTTTTAACTAGCTAAATATAACCGTGGGTTTCCATAAGTTCAAAGAGTGGTGGCCTGGAGATGAATACAACTGTTTCAACTGAGTTCTGGGCTAGCAGCCAGAAGATTGTTAAAACACCTTAGAACATGCTTATTCCCTCTTAGAACATTTTTTGGTGCTTGCTCTATTAGTATGGATTTTATTTCCCCACCAAACGAGTTCTCTGCCTTTGAACCATAAACAATAATGGCACATCTGTCTCTAGGCTGCTGTACTTTGAAAGCCAATGCTGAGGACACAGAAGGGTAGGTTTTCAAAGCGCTGCGTGGGAGTTTGTACCAGGAGTCTAGCCAAATATTTTTCACTCATACTCATCCCTGAGCCTAACCTTTCCTCGCTCGTTAGAATGGCTCTGTTTGCTCTGCCCACGTGGGGACATTTCAGAGAGCTTTTACCTCCAGGGACAGAGCTTCAGCTGGTCAGGAAAAGGCTATAAATAGGGTTTTACTGATGACCTTTCAAATCTAGTGATGGATCTTTCCTCTGATCTTTTTTATTTTGCGTTTCTGGCTTTGTCTGTGTTTGTCTGCATTTCTCAGTTGCTGCTGAATTATTTACCATTAGGCCACAAAGGCAACTAAAAGCCCTGATAAAGCTTAGACAGGTGGCATGGAGTGACTGCTGTCTTCCACACTGTTGCTTCAAACTGCCTTGATGCTCACAGCATCCACTGGATTTCTCTGCTGGGGAGTTAGATGGCAGCTTCTTTAGGTAACAGACCAGTTTGTGCTGCCACCATGATAAATCTGCAATAAAGCCATGAACTCAAAAGGCCTCCCTGCATGTCTCTCTGGTTAGCTAAATCAGCACCACTCCACTGTGGCTTCTTGAGAGCAAGCGATCTAGCTTGGAGGATGCTTCCTTACCTACTGACCCAGAACATGAAAATGTAACACTTCAATAGTGTGGGCAGCCATTAAGTAGCATCATAGAATCATAGAAGCAAGCAGGTTGGAAGAGACCTCCAAGATCATCCAGTCCAACCTAGCACTCAGCCCTAGGCAATTAATTAGACCATGGCACTAAGTGCCCCAGCCAGGCTTTGCTTCAACACCTCCAGGAAGGGCAAGTCCACCACCTCCCTGGGCAGCCCATTCCAATGCCAATCACTCTCTCTGCCAACAACTTCCTCCTAACATCCAGCCTAGACCTGCCCTGGCACAACTTGAGACTGTGGCTCCTTGTTCTATCGCTGGACACAGACAGCTTTCAGGTGTAAAGATGAGTCAACAAATGACTTTGGGTTTAGGCTTTCCCTCCATTATCTCCGTTGAGAGCAACATGTATTTGACTGGATTTCTGTTGTTATTCCAAGCAGCTTGGTTTACTGTTCCGAGAAACATAGAATCATAGAATGGTTTAGGTTGGAAGGGACCTCAAGCACCAGCCAATTCCAACCCCCTGCCAGAGTCAGGGACACTTCCCACTAGAACAGGTCACTGAACACCTCATCAAACCTGACCTTGAACACCTCCAGAGAGGGAGCAGCCACAACCTCCCTGGGCAACCTGTGCCAGTGTCTCACCACCCTCACTGCAAACAACCCTTTCCTAACATCTAGTTTGAATCTCCCCTCTGCCACTTTAAACCCATTACCCCTCATCCTGTCATTACAAGACCTTGTCAATAGTCTCTCCCCAGCTTTCTTTTTCTTTCTTATCCCCTTCAGATACATCTTGGTTCTTAGTACTTTCTAGTTTGTGAATTTCTTTTGAAGGACTTTACACTGCTGTGGAAATTGTCCCTTTCTCACAGTGTTTCTTTGTATATGCAGCACATGGATATTTGCTGTATCACAACAAACTCCCCTTCCAGTTACTACTGCTTCAAGGCTTATTTGATATTGAGGCACTTCTTTGCCATGGGGGTGTTATCATTTTTCACAGTTGAGAATCTCCTTTGATGAATTCAACTCAAAGTTCTATCTTCGGGTGGTTTCCCAAGGAAAAAACTTTTGGCTACTAACAATTCCCCATTCTAAAACATTTGCTGGTTGAATCCAATTAGTGTCCTTGGAAACTCCTTGTCTTTAAAGATACCATCATCCTAGGATTTTCACTGCTGGATTTCAGGCACCTTTTTTATCAAAGCATGAGGCCAATAGGAACCATTTATTGAAATCCTCTTCCCTTTTCATGGTGCAAGGAAAGGAAAACTAGCTAGGGTGGGAAGGGTTGAGTCCCTGCAAGAGGTTTTCATGCCAGTGGAAGTCTCAGGGTTTATAAATTGTGTGGCACACCAGAGGTGTGACTTGGTAAAAGATGGATTATGCTTCTGCAAACTTTCTATATTGAGCAAATAAATGCTTTTGTGAGTAGTCTTTGGCATGAATAAAACCAAATTGGACTCCAAACACTTGCAAAGTTCACTTGTGAGGTCCTAGTTCCTGGATGGGAGAGGATGTGATTGCTTTGACTGCTGTGTACACTCGCCAGAACCTGCATATCATCTCCCCAAAGCAGAGAAGCAACACCTCAGCCCTGTCCCATGTAAATCTTTGTTTAGCCTCCTCATATGTGTGGAGGTTTTCACCTAGCAGTGTGTCCCATATCAATGGGAGATGATGCAAGATGGTTTAGGCATTGTTCCAGTATTTATTCTCACAACATTCCCTAATAGTTCATAGAATCACAGAATCAACCAGGTTGGAAGAGACCTCCAACATCATCCAGTCCAACCTAGCACCCAGCCTGGGCCAATCAACCAGATCATGGCACTAAGTGCCCCATGCAGGTTTGTCATGAACACTTCCAGCAGCAGTGACTCCACCACCTCCCTGGGCAGCCCATTCCAATGCCAATCACTCTCTCTGCCAACAACTTCCTCCTAACATCCAGCCTAGACCTGCCCTGGCACAACTTGAGACTGTGTCCCCTTGTTCTATTGCTGGTTGCCTGGGAGAAGAGACCAACCCCATCTGGCTACAGCCTCCCTTCAGGTAGTTGTAGCCAGCAATGAGCTCTGTCCTGAGCCTCCTCTTCTGCAGGCTGCACACCCCCAGCTCCCTCAGCCTCTCCTCACAGGGCTGTGCTCCAGGCCCCTCACCAGCTTTGTCACCCTTCTCTGGACATGTTCCAGCACCTCAACATCTCTCTTGAACCGAGGAGCCCAGAACTAGACACTCCTTTACTGTTTTGAGCAATGGACCCATCTATTAGTAAAATGTGAGAATGGATAATGAGCAGGCCTTCAAATGGTGTGAAACCCTCTGAATTCTGATGTGAGAGCTCATTACAGCTGCCTGTTATCAAATAAGCCTTGTAACAGTACTTTAATATGATTAAAGATGCTGTGCCTCATTTGCTAGGAACTGGGGACACGAATCTGGGCAGGGAATTAGTGTACTGGGGAATGTAGGCATGTGAATCTTTTTCTTTTTAATATATATTATTGGTTGCTTTCTTTGCTACTGGTTGTATCAGTGCCTTATCAGTTAAGTGCAGCAGCTTAACAATGGGTTCTCTCAGCAAAGCCCTCTCCTTTCGCTGGGTGAGGTTAAAGAACAAACACGTTGCTGTGAGCTTTTAAAAGCTTGATTTCAATTACATGGTAGTAGGGCAAAGCTCTCAAACACACAAAACTTTGACTTTGTAAAGCTTGTGACCTCCCAGGTACATGTGCTTTAAGGAGAAAAAATGTACTTGACATGTCCCACTGCTGTTTCCACGCACCAGGAGCTGTGTGCATCGGGCAGAGGGGAGGGATAGAGGAAAGCAATGGCATTCGTGGTGGGATGGAGGAGACTCATTCCTCTGGGAAAGCAAAGTCCCTCTGTTTGACTAGCAAGAATTTAAAAGATAAATATATCCCTTATCATGGAATGATAAACAACGAGGTCCAGGAAGGACTCCTTGAATAATTGGTCTGATCTCCTGCATTTTGCAAGGCTATTTGCTTTTGCATTCCTATTAACATCTTATAGGACTTTGTCTTTACTGATGTTTGTTTGTAGTAGGACCCACAATGTTATAGGCACTTTCTAGGCTTTCAGGAAGAACTGGAGCTTTCAGTCTCTGGGTGGACAGACAGACAAACAGACAAAGGTCACGGCAGAGGAGCAACAAAAGGATGTGTTGTGCAAACTGAGACTCACTGGTCTGGGTTTGACGAAGAGGGTTTAAGGACGTTGTTTCTTCCCTATTCTACTTTGCCTGTCACTTGCCTGGAAGTGGAGCTTGTGCCAGCAACCACAACCATATGGCTCTGCAGTTTCGCACTGACCTGCCTCTGGCCCCAACCAGGCAGCTAAAAAAGGGGTGTACAACTGAGTGTGGGAGACTGCAGAATGTGCATGGCTCCCCAACAGGTTTTCCAGCTGTAGGAGGTTATACTATAAGGCTATTTGGAGAGGTAAGACACCCACTGAAATCCAACAGAGCTGGATTCCTACCTCTCCTTGGAAAACCCATTCTGTATTTTTGACACTTAAAGACTGATCAGGCTACATCACTGACATTGCCTGTGGCATTGCTTTGAAATCAACTGAAAAATTAAAGAAGAAAAGGAAAAAAATGGAAAGGAAAAAAAAAAGAAAAAGAAGCAGTACCAAGAACATTAAATTGTGCAGGATTTATCCATGCTGAAATTCAGTTTCCCTTCTCAAGCCCTCTGTGGGTCTGTTGGTGGGAAATTAAATAACATTCCTAAACATAAAGGGAGATGCCTAATCCCCCTGGCCTTTCACAGCTCAACACAACAGCCACTCTGGAGGTTGTATCAGAGGTAGACGCAGCTTAGGCTCTTTTGGGAATAAAAGTAAAGAGAAAGATGCACACAAAACTGCAGCAAGCTGCTTGGAAAAGTGTTTTAACTGCAAGGAAACTGTGCAGGGGGCAGATGAGCTGCAGTGATAAAGAAGTCCAGGAAATATCCCAGAAATGGTGCAGGTTAACTTCTGATTAGTTTGCAGTTCTGGTCTTGTGTCTGAGCTCTGGTGGTGCAGAGCTCTGTCCTCCCTCCCTGCACCAGAGCTCTCTCCTCCCTCCCTGCACCAGACCCCTATTCTCCCTCTCTGCTATGCATCTGCCTGATGGGACTGGCTTGACAGCCTTAGAGCAGTGTTTCCTGGGGTCAGTGGATGCTTGTCACCACGTCTGATGTCTCTATGTTTTTTCATATGCCTGTAGTAGCCCTGAAAGAAGAACTCGGTGTGGTATGTACTGGGGGGAGTGGAAAGAGTTAAAAATCTTTCTCTTTCTGATGCTGAGTCCACTATTTGTGTGAGCAGGAGCTCTCTATCAGGGCTGGGCTTTGTAATATATTCCATCTATTGATAAGGAGGCAAAGCAGCATTTGTAAATGGTTCAGGGTGTTTGCAGAATGCCAGGGCACTCCAGTGGCCTTCTATGCAGAGCTCTGCCGATGATAAATCGTAAGAGATACTCTAGAAGTGCCTATTTGCTTGTGGAAATATCTGAAATACTGGAAAGCTCACATATTTCCCAAGGTAGGCAAAGAGGCTGTTCAGCAATTCTTCCCCCTCTACTTGAAATGCAGTTTTCCAATCATTTAAAACCTAAGTACCTAATGAAAATACCAGGCAGTCCCCATGGCTTCTCCCAGCGATAGGATCGCTCTCAGGCTCATGCAGGATAGCAAATAGCCTTCATATATTATTTTGCACTAGGTGATTTCGGTCTGCAGTAGGTTTTGTTTGAGCCACACTCCTATAAATGTCTTCAAAGGAGGGCAAAGGAGCCTGCCCACTGAGGAATAAATGGAGGAACAGAACCTCCTGTGCAAATATTAGTGTTCAGCATCGACTGTAGCCCCGGCGAAGGCGTTCGCAACGCATGTACGTTGGAACGGAGAGGTTATGTGCAGTACATGGACGTGTACAGACATGGCTCGTCTGCTTCGTGTGGAAGCACATTCACTGTCCTCAAGTAAATGCTGCTTAAAGAAAAAGCATCACCTCATTTTCCTGGGAGAATAGAATAGAATAGAATAGAATAGAATAGAATAGAATAGAATCAACCAGGTTGGAAGAGACCTCCAACATCATCCAGTCCAACCTAGCACCCAGCCCTATCCAGTCAACCAGACCATGGCACTAAGTGCCTCATCCAGTGTTTTCCTGAACACCCCCAGGGACAGTGACTCCACCACCTCCCTGGGCAGCCCATTCCAATGCCAATCACTCTCTCTGTGAACAACTTCCTCCTAACATCCAGCCTAGACCTCCCCTGGCACAACTTGAGGCTGTGTCCCCTTGTTCTGTTGCTGGTTGCCTGGCAGAAGAGACCAACCCCACCTGGCTACAGCCTCCCTTCAGGGAGTTGTAGGCAGCAATGAGATCTGCCCTGAGCTTCCTCTTCTCCAGCCTAAACACCCCCAGCTCCCTCAGCCTCTCCTCATAGGGTTTGTGTTCCAGGCCCCTCACCAGCTTTGTTGCCCTTCTCTGGACACCTTCCAGCACCTCAACATCTCTCTTGAATTGAGGAGCCCAGAACTGGACACAGCACTCAAGGTGTGGCCTGACCAGTGTTGAGTCCAGGGGCAGAAGAACCTCCCTCTTCCTGCTGGCCACTCTGTTCCTAACACAGGCAAGGATGCCATTGGCTCTCTTGGCCACCTGGGCACACTGCTGGCTCATCTTCAGCCTACTATCCACCAGTACCCCCAGGTCCCTCTCTGCCTGGCTGCTCTCCAGCCACTCTGTCTTCAGCCTGTAGCATTGCTTGGGATTGTTGTGGCCAAAATGCAGAACCCTGCATTATTGATGGCAGAGAAAAAAAAAGTCAGACTTATCTAGAAAATAGGGAAAGCTTTCTGTAACTCCAAAATGTTTTTCCCAAGTTTCCATGCAAAGGGGCAGCTGTGTCAAGAAAGTGCTTGGAAGCACAAGGCTCTCTGCAAGGGGCCAGAGCTACGGTTGCTACATTCCTGCACAAGAGGAAGGTGGAAATCCTGCAAAAGGTTAATTAACCTATTAATAAGGAAAGCCATCCCTACGTCCAGCTGAATGCTTCCTTATTCCCTAAGGGAAGGTTTAGGTTTCTTAGCTGAAAGGTTTAAGTTTCTTCCAAAAGGCTTGGAGTGGAATCTAGATTTCTGTGATCATAGAATCATAGAATGAGTCAGGATTGGAAGGGACCACAAAGATCATCTAGTTCTAACCCCCTGCCATGGCCAGGGACACCCTACCCTACATCAGGCTGGCCACAGCCTTATCCAGCCTGGCCTTAAACACCTCCAGCCATGAGGCCTCAACCACCTCCCTGGGCAACCCATTCCAGCCTCTCACCACTCTCATGCTCAACAACTTCCTCCTCACATCCAGCCTGAACTTACCCACCTCCAGCTTTGCTCCATTCCCCCCAGTCCTGGCACTCCCTGAGAGTCTAAAAAGTCCCTCCCCGGCTTTTTCGTAGCCCCCTTCAGACCCTGGAAGGCCACAAGAAGGTCACCTGGGAGTCTCCTCTTCTCCAGCCTGCACAGCCTCAACTCTTTCAGTCTGTGCTCACAGCAGAGCTGCTGCAGCCCTCTGAGCATCCTCCTGGCCCTTCTCTGGACACTCTCCAGCATCTCCACATCCTTCTTGTAATGGGGGCTCCAGACCTGGATGCAGTACTCCAGGTGGGGTCTCAGCAGAGCAGAGTAGAGGGGGAGAATCACCTCCCTGGCCCTGCTGGCCACACTTCTCCTGCTGCAGCCCAGGCTCTGGTTGGCTTTCTGGGCTGCAAGTGCACACTGCTGGCTCATGTTGAGCCTCTCATCCACCTGCACCCCCAAGTCCCTCTCCTCAGGGCTGCTCTTCAGCCAGTCCCTGCCCAACCTGGATTTGTGCTTGGGATTGCAAATAATGATGATGATGTTGATAGCAAATTGGTCAATTATTCCAGTCAGCCTAGAGTCACAGAATTAACCAGGTTAATTTGAGATCACTGAGTCCAACCTGTCAACTAAACCATGGCGCTAAGTGCCTCACCCAGTCTGTTGCAGTTACTGCTTCCTCCCCTTTTTCTTCATCACACTGTGGCTGTGTTTAGTATGCAAATGCTGAGACATTGTAAAGGCTATCTATTTAACTGGATGTATTTAATGTATCACTAGCAGAGCAGCCACCACGATGTGCAGTACTGGGATGCTGCATAAAAGGCGAGATGGATCTTGTGAGACTGTAGCATGCTCTATGTTTACATATGAAAGCGGATTCAATGCGCACTACAGCCTGGAGTCCCCATGATGCCTCTCTGCATTGCTTGTTAGTCCAAGAGCCTTCTCACTTTCTCAGAGCTACTCCTTATGCATATGTATATCTCCTCATAATAATGCCATGAGGCTGCTAATCTATTCTCCTTCAACCCCCTCCTTAAAACTCACTTTTTCTGCGGTGGCTGGAAAACATCTGACAATAGCCCAGCAGCTGGTGTGCTGCTACTTATTCTATTCAAGATGATAAATAAGCTGTTATCCCAAATCCTTTATTTTCCTCTTCATTGTATCCACCTGTTGTTTTCATCCCATGCTAAAAATGGTGAGATCTTTGGAGGAGAAACTGTTGGGGTTTTAAAATACACATACGTGTCACTTACTGTGGCTTGGTTCTCTGAGTGGGGTCTCTCCTTACTGCCACATTATGAATAGTTCCAGCCACTGTCAGAGCAATTCCATGTTCTTTCATGAGCCAAACCCCCCATATTTCTTCCAAATATCCTGCCAAGTTTGCATCAGTATCTGCTCTGCCACTGCAAAGCACTCAAGAAGGCAGATAATAACAGTCCTTGGGAGGGATGTTCTCTTTCTGTATTGTAAGGTACCACAACAATTGCTGCACATATGGGACCAGTGGCACTCTCTCAATCCCTTCTCCACTCCCTTTCCTTGTGACCAGCCCAAGCCTCCTTCTCTCTGCCCCCAGATTTCCAGCATGTCCTCCCTGGCTGCAAGATAGGAGGCTTGGCAGCCCTGAAGTGCCAGTCTCTACCCTTCCCCAGTGTATGGATGGGTGGCACAGAAGTGGCTTCTCCAAGACAAAGTCTGGTATCCTTGCCAAAGGACTCGTGGCAAATTCAGTTTCAAGCAGCACCCAGGCACATGTTTTGAATGCTGTTTACTTTGAGCTTGGCACTTCATACCCTGGAGTAGGCACAGCTTGGTAGTCTCTCTTCTGTCAAGGTACAACATGCAGTCTCTTCCAACCTGGTTGATTCTATGATTCTGTGATTCCTGATTCCACTTCAAGTCTTCTCAACCTATGTTAGAGAATAATTTCTCCCTTCCTGCAGAGTGAATATTTATGTTACAGTCATTACCCTTTCACTGTGGATTTGCTGTTTGAAATGTCTAAGTCGTGGCATTGTACTATTACATGAGGCTTTCAGCTTCCACTTTTTCCACAAAAGAACTTTCTAGCCCATCCCTCTGCAGGGAAGAGTTCAAAATTGCCACTTCTGAGAGGAGTCAGCAAACACAAGAAGCAGGATACATGTTATTGTGCTTGTTAAAACTGGGTTGTCTTCAAGCTATTTCATGTTTCATATACCAACCTAAGTGTGCTCTTGTGCTTGAAAATGCTGGAAGAGGGAAAGGTAGAATAGAATAGAATGGAATCAACCAGGTTGGAAGAGAGCTCCAAGATCATGCAGTCCAACTTAGCACCCAGCCCTGTCCAGTCTCATCCAGNACCCTGCACTTGGCCTTGTTCAATCTCATCCCATTGGCCTCTGCCCACCCATCCAGCCTGGCCAGGTCCCTCTGCAGGGTTCTGCTGCATTCCAACAGCTCCACAGCTGCTCCTAGCTTGGTGTCATCCGCAAACTTGCTTATGCTGGACTCAATCCCCTCATCCAGATCATCAATAAAGATGTTGAACAGGACTGTGCCCAGCACTGATCCCTGGGGAACACCACTAGTGACAGCTGCCAACTGGATGTGGCACCATTCACCACCACTCTCTGGGCTCGGCCATCCAGACAGTTCCTGACCCAGCACAGAGTGAATGTGTCCAAGCCATGAGCTGCCAGCTTTGTCAGGAGCTTGTCCTGGCAGATGACTTTTGTTTTCTCATGTCAATGTCATTTTTGTGTCAGGCTGTTAAAACACAAAACCTGGGGTATCTCTGACACGTTTGGGGGAAGAGTCATTGTGGTAGGTAATCATAATCAAGGGGATTGGGAAGGAAGTTTGTCTTTGGTTTAAAGTAGACAATTGTCTCACAGAAACATTTCTGAAGAGCCAACTATAAAAGCTGTTTTAAAATTGAAGGTGTGGGTGACTTTGCACATCTCCAATCTGGGATTTGAAGCTACACAGATTGTGTGACTTTTACAACTAGTCACAAAGGAACAAAACAACCCAAATTTCCCATCAGTGAGACATCAGCACCATCCAAGAATAAACAGATATATTTTTTTTTTTCAGCTGAAGGAAAAAAAACCCCACAAATCATGAGAAAACTGCAAAACTTTAGTACAGCAGGGCTGAAATAATTAACTGCATAGCTTATAAATGCCTTACTCCCCTGTCCTGGGTTAGGGTGGATCCCTCCCACCGTAAAATAAACTCACTACAACACAGATGTTTTGGAAAGTCAGGGAAAGATGGAATTGTATTTCTTATAGTTCAAATGGAATCACAGAATCATAGAATCAACCAGGTTGGAAGAGACTTCCAACATCATCCAGTCCAACCTAGCACCCAGCCCTAGCCAAAACCAACCCACCGCACTAAGTGCCCCAGTCAGGCTTGGCTTCAACACCTCCAGGCACAGTGACTCCACCACCTCCCTGAGCAGCCCATTCCAATGCCAATCACTCTCTCTGCCAACAACTTCCTCCTAACATCCAGCCTAGACCTCCCCTGGCACAGTTTGAGACTGTGTCCCCCTGTTCTGTCACTGGTTGCCTGGCAGAAGAGCCCAACCCCACCTGGCTACAACCTCCCTGTGGGTAGTTGCAGACCACAATGAGCTCTGCCCTGAGCCTCCTCTTCTGCAGGCTGCACACCCCCAGCTCCCTCAGCCTCTCCTCATAGGGCTTATTCTATGTCCTTTCTGTGGCTGATCTGCCAGGCTGCTGCTGGTCTAGTGGTATCCTTTAGGACCTTCAACAAAGCATTTTTCATGTGTTTTGTGTTGAAGGCCACAAATCCCATGGATAGCACTGAGTAGAATTGAGTTCTTAGCTGTGGAAATTGTGGAAATTGAACAAAATTGTTCATTTTGTTCAAGGGCTTGAAATGGACTTTCACTTCAACCATAGCTTTTCTCTAAGGCTTTCCCTGTGTCTACCTCTACATCCAGATAAGTCAGCCATAGGAGAGGGAGATCTCTAAGAGTGTTCTTCAGTGTGCTGTTTGGACTGACACTGCCACCCTCTTTTCTCACTTCTACTTTTCCCACTCTTTCTACCCTGGCTTGCTTGTCACCATGTCTTAGATTTCTGGTATCCCTACTGAGCCCTGTCTAGCTGCTCTACCTTTACCTGCCCTCTCCTTACTTTTGTTTTTGAGTCCCCCTGCTCTAGTGGGAGGTGTCCCTGCCTAAGGCAAGGGGTTGGAGCTGGATGATCCTTGAGGTCCCTTCCAACCTAAATCATTCTATGATTCTATGATTCTATAACATAAGACCATCTTGCAACAGTAGTGACTATGGCATGACCTGGCACAGCTCACTGAGGCTTTTTTCCCCTTATTACCTTCCCCACTGCTCAGGATCTGTATGGGAGACAAAGCTCTCAGGCAGCCAGCACCAGAACAAGAGGACACAGCCTCAAGCTACGCCAGGGGAAATTTAGACTTGAGGTGAGGAGAAAGTTCTTCAGTGAGAGAGTCATTGGCTACTGGAATGGGCTGCCCAGGGAGGTGGTGGAGTCGCCGTCCCTGGAGCTGTTGAAGGCAGGATTGGACGTGGCACTTGGTGCCATGGTCTAGCCTTGAGCTCTGTGGTGAAGGGTTGGACTTGATGATCTGTGAGGTCTCTTCCAACCTTGGTGATACTGTGAGACTGTGAGACTGTGATAAACATTTCACCATTGGTGGGAAGACTCAAAGTCACCTTAAGAGATGCTCTGTGCTTTCTTGGATAATTTGTGCCATAGCTATGCTTAACAGCCTGCAAAATGGGCAGTGGGGACTTGAGTGATTGCTCTGGCGTGACTCAAACCACACCATTCAAATGCAACCTGCTAATAACCCTATCTAGAATAATTTGTGACAGATTTGTAAGCCAGCAAGAAGGAGCAAAAAGAAGGTTGTGTGTGTGCATGCAAACAATTATCAATGCTGTCAGGGTATATATTTTGCACCAACATGTGCCAAGACAACCATTCCCATTGGTGGGAAGCTCTGTGTAAGCACAGAGGCATGAAATAGCTTGTGATCAGTGTAAAAGAAACAACACTTACCAAAGCAGAAAAGACCATTATTTGCTGTATGACAATGACCTCTGGGTTCTTGGAGCCTTACACAAAGTCAAAAATGGGGGTGACACTCTGGGTGGAGCTCACAAAACCCAAGCCAGCCATGGGGCAGAAGCCTGGAGAGAGGTGAAGGAAGTAAAATGCAATTTCTATGGTGATCTTCTCATTTCTTGGTGCGCACAAGAGGTGAGCAAGGGATGGGTAGCTATTTGGAAGTGCATGCCTGTGTCATGCAAAAGGAACAATGTGCTTTAAAAAAGACTGGATGAGGCACTTAGTGCCATGGTCTAGTTGATTGCACAGTGCTGGGTGAAAGGTTGGAATGGATGAGCTTGGAGGTCTCTTCCAACCTGGTTGATTCTGGTTGATTTGGACTGGCTGATCCTGGTGGTCCTTTATAACCATAGCAATTCATAGTGATTAGGTGTGCTGAGGGATCTGCTTTAGTCAAGGACTTGTCAGTGTAAAGCTAATGATTGGACTCGAGGATCTTGAAGGTGTTTTCCAATCTAAGAAATTCTGTGGTTCTGTGATAGAATAGAATCAACCAGGTTGGAAGAGACCTCCAAGATCATCCAGGCCAACCTAGCCCCAATCAACCAGACCATGGCACTAAGTGCCTCAGCCAGGTTTTGCTTCAACACCTCCAGGGACAGCGACTCCATCACATCCCTGGGCAGCCCATTCCAATGCCAATCACTCTCTCTGTGAAGAACTTCCTCCTAACATCCAGCCTAGACCTCCCCCGGCACAACTTGAGGCTGTGTCTCCTTGTTCTGTTGATTGTTGCCTGGCAGAAGAGACCAACCCCACCTGGCTACAGCCTCCCTTCAGGTAGTTGCAGACAGCAGTGAGGTCTGCCCTGAGCCTCCTCTTCTGCAGGCTGCACACCCCCAGCTCCCTCAGCCTCTCCTCATAGGGTTTGTGCTCCAGGCCCCTCCCCAGCCTTGTTGCCCTTCTCTGGACACCTTCCAGCACCTCAACATCTCTCTTGAATTGAGGAGCCCAGACCTGGACACAGATTCTATGGAGGTCATGGAAAGCTTACCAAAATGTTATTGTAATGGCTGTTTTATTATGCTAGAGCAATATGAGGGTCCAGGACTGATAGCAGTAGTATTAATGGTTACTGCAGGTTGAAGGAAGGATAAGGGAGACTAAGACCTATGTATTTCAAAGAACTTCGCAGCACAACATCCTTATTTGTGCTTTGCCAGAAACTCTACCAGGACATCCACTTCAAAGGCATAGTTTGTCTAGGTTTAAGTTATACTTGAGGCCAATTCCAGAGCTATGCAGTGCTATTCAGCAGCACAATGTCACATTATAGGCAAACTCTGGTGTCTTTAGAAACACAAAGGCAACTCTGTGGCTTTAAATCCAGCAAACCAAAGTTATTCACTTAATCAGCAACACTTCTAGAAAGCCCCATGCTGAAACTAGAGGCATGAAAATCCTACCTCGTACTTAGATGTTGTTCAAATAATTTAACTTGTCTTTTTTTTTTCGGGGTTGGGTATTTTTTCCTCCTTTCTTTTTGCAAGAAAAGAGGAGAGGAAAAGCAAACCAAAACAATCTTGTGCCAGTAGGGTGAAAAAAAAAACAAACCCCCCAAAAAAAGGAGCTTTCTGTCAGCTGTGGCACGTTTAAACAGCCTAAATATTTCATCAGACACTGCACTTACTTCAGTGTTTTAAATAAGATTTAATAAATAGCTGCATGTTGAGACTTGTGCAGCCCCACTTTTGTCTGTAGCTGGCAATGTGCTGCTGTATGTGTTTGACTCTGCAGTTAAAGAATTTTAATTACTTACCTGTTCCATACAGACACTTTGAGTGTTTATTAAAAGCTAATGCCCTAGACATAGTACAGGAAATCTTCCACATGCTGTTCAGCTGCAATGTAGTCCCTAACGGGCCCCTGTTTTATGAGCATAGAATCATAGAATGGGTTAGGTTGGAAGGGACCTCAAAGCTCAGCCAGTTCCAACCCCCTGCAATAGGCAGGGACACCTCTCAATAGAACAGGTTGCTTAAGGCCTCGTTCAACCTGGCTTTGAACACCTCCAGGGAGGTTGTGGAGCACAGAAGCACCCAATGTGATCAAAGATCACATTGGGTG
>WAAF01000415.1:49949-67567 GCA_013400475.1 Tricholaema leucomelas
CCCTCTGAGCATCTTTGTGGCCTCCTCTGGACTGGCTCCAAGAGTTCCATGTCCTTCTTGTGCTGGGGGGCTCCAGAACTGCACCCAGGACTGCAGGTGGGGTCTGAGGAGAGCAGAGCCAGGGGGCAGAATCCCCTCCCTTGCCCTGCTGCCCACACTGCTCTTGCTGCAGCCCAGCACAGGGTTGCTGTCTGGGCTGCACTCACACTGCAGGCTCATGTTGAGCTTTTCCGCACCCCAGACCCCCAGGGCCTTTTCCTCAGGGCTGCTCTCAGCCATTCCCCACCCAGCCTGGAGTTATGCTTGGGATTGCACCCACCCAGGTGCAGGACCTTACACTTGGCCTTGTTGAATGTCATGAGGTTGGCCTGGGCAAACCTCTGCAGCCTGTCCAGGTCCTTCAAGTCCAACACTCCTCTTGTCTCTTACTTCCAATGCCCAGTCTCTAGAATTCCTCCAGATCTGAGACATTCACTGTCACTGGGTTTTGTGACCATTTGCATTGAATATCTTTGAATGTTGATTATTTGGAGATGGCTGAGGTGTTGCTATCTGCACACCCAAATGGATGGCACAAGTGAAATCTGTCTCTCAAGAGAACATGGCTGGAGCTGGCTGCCTTTCTTCTCTATGTTGTATTGGGGTTTTTTATTTATTCCTTTAATTTTCAACTTCCAGACTCATTTGGTAAAAAATATCGAGAACAGAACAAGGGGACAGAGTCTCAAGTTGTGCCAGGGAAGATTTAGGCTTGATATTGGGAGGAAGAGAGAGTGATTGGTGTTGGAATGGGCTGCCCAGGGAGGTGGTGGAGTCACTGTGTCTGGAGGTGTTCAAGCCAAGCCTGGATGAGGCACTTAGTGCCATGGTCTGGTTGACTGGATAGGGCTGGGTGCTAGGTTGGACTGGATGAGCTTGGAGGTCTCTTCCAACCTTGTTGATTCTCTGATTCTATGATTTGAATTAAGAGCCAATGGTGGTAAGTTGACTCCATCATCTTCTTTCATAGTACCTAGGGACTAAACGTGTTCAAGATATTGTTTTGCATAACATATTTGTGATCACCCTGCAAAAACCCCCAAAATCTAATGTTGCCTAGATGCCACATAAAAAGATGACAAGATGAAAGTATTCCTTAATTTTAAACTAACAGCTAATGAATGAGTCACAGTTGGAACTTGGCACCTCGAGAAGTTTGTTAATCATAGCTCATTTCTCTCTTTGCTGCTATAGAGGCAGCCTAGCTTGAAAGAGATGTTTAACTTACAGATACCTCAAGTTATGTGAGTTGAATGTCATCATAAGAGTACATTGACAAAGCTGGCTGTAGACAGATACCAATCCTTCTGTTCCCACAAGCTGACCAGTCTTGAGGCACCTCTGCAATCTGTACCATAAACAGCACTTTCTGAGTCAGTTGCAATTCAGCCGAGGAGTAGGAAGGTTTCTGACCTTATTAATGAAGATGTTATGCCAGACAGCCAGAAACTGTGCCTGTCTGAAACCAATGGATGTTAGTGAACATAGGGCACACCTTGAGCACTGTGTCCAGTTCTGGGCTCTCAGTTCAAGAGAGATGTTGAGGTACAGGAATGTGTCCAGTGAAGGGCAGCAAGATTGGTGAGGGGCCTGGAGCACAGCCCTGTGAGGAGAGGCTGAGGGAGCTGGGGGTGTGCAGCCTGCAGAAGAGGAGGCTCAGGGCAGAGCTCATTGCTGTCTACAACTACCTGAAGGGAGGCTGTAGCCAGGTGGGGTTGGGCTCTTCTGCCAGGCAAGCAGCAACAGAAGAAAGGGGACACAGCCTCAAGTTGTGCCAGGGGAGGTCTAGGCTGGATGTTAGGAGGAAGTTGTTGGCAGAGAGAGTGATTGGCATTGGAATGGGCTGCTCAGGGACATGGGGGAGTTGCCGTCCCCGGAGATGTTGCCATGGTCTGGTTTTGGATAGAGCTGCATTGGATGATCTCGGTTGGATAGGTTGGACTGGATGGATAGGATGGGTAGATTGGACTGGATGAGCTTGGAGGTCTCTTCCAACATGGTTGATTCTATGATTCTACTTTCAAGAAAAGCCTGGCTGGGGCACTTAGTGCCATGGTCAACTTCATTGGCTAGGGCTGGGTGCTAGGTTGGACTGGATGATGTTGGAGGTCTCTTCCAACCTGCTTGATTCTATAATTCTATGATTCTATGTTCAAGAAAGACCTGGATGAGGCATTTAGTGCCATGATCTACTTGATTGGCTAGGGTTGGGTGCTAGGTTGGACTGGATGATGTTGGAGGTCTCTTCCAACCTGCTTGTTTCTATGATTATATATATATATATGTGTGTGTGTGTGTAAATATGCAAATAGCATTACTTCCAAATGCCACATCATTTGGTGCTCCAGCCTCCATCAGTTTATGTATGTGAAGGGCAGTAGAGCAGCACAAGGACATCCCATTAATTTTCAAAGCATGGCTTCTAAATTGTGTAACTTCCAGGTGAAAAACTAGAGGGCTGCTTCTCTGAAAGGGAGAGTGGGAGGGAGGCAATGCTCTTAGTTGCATCCTTTGTTCATGTGAGTGTTTTCTCTTCCTTCCTCTCACTTTTCTCACATTTGCTGCCCACCTTTCTACTTGTTAACTCATCAGATACTGCTATCCTGTTGGCCTCCTAGCCATTTGCTTGATTTGCCAGACTGTTTCAATATGCTCTACCACATTTGGGAGAGGCAGACTTTTCTTCACAGTTTTAAAATGTTTATATCATGTTTCTCATCCTGAACCTTTTACAGCAGAAATAGCATTTAAGTCATTCGATCAAGCCAAACCAAGCTACCACCACCAGCAGCAAACAACCAAAACCAACCCAAACTGTATTTTTGTGATAGTTTTATTTAGTACTTGGTATGTTAAAGACAGCAACGACATCAGAACTCAATAATGTTCATCAAAATGACGAGATTTGACTTTATCTGTCCACCAATTAAACACCTCAGATAGATTATGAGGCTCCCTCACTGGCTAGTGGGGAGGGAGCTGGAGTTGTTTAGGGTGGAGAGGAGGAGGCTCAAGGGTGACCTCATTGCTGTTTACAACTACCTGAAGGGAGATTGTAGCCAGCTGAGGTTGGTCTCTTCTGCCAGGCAGCCAGCAACAGAAGAACGGCACACAGTCTCAGGTTGTGCCAGGGGAGGTCTAGGCTGGATGTTAGGAGGAAGTTGTTGTCAGAGAGAGTGATTGGCATTGGAATGGGCTGCCCAGGGAGGTGGTGGAGTTGCCACCCCTGGAGGTGTTGAAGCAATGCCTGGATGAGGCACTTAGTGCCATGGTCTGGATGACTGGGTAGGGCTGGGTGCTAGGTTGGACCGGATGATGTTGGAGGTCTCTTCCAACCTGGTTGATTCTATGACATGTAATCCTACTGACATTCACATCCTCAGCTACCTTGAGTAAGTGTTACCCTTTGAAAATGCTTCCTTTCTCTTGGCTATAGAAGTTGTTTGAAGAACTGTTTTATACAGCAGCTTACAGCCTCGGGGGAATTCCTGGGGGCAGCCTTTGCCCACTTGTTTTGTATCCCCCGGCTCAGGTATGTGAAGTGCCCAGACTAAAGGTACTAAATACACATGATCTACATTGCACATTGGAGGACAGTTTTCCTAACTCTGGCCAGTGTGGCTTTACAGGTAAAAGTTGTGCCTTTGAATATCTTTTCTTCCTCAATTGACAGCTTGATTGATATGACTAAGAGCTCCATGCAACAAAACACAGGATGCAAGCATCAGAAAAACAAAGCAAAAAGGAGATGTTTTGATGGATATCTTGTATGCAACTATTGCTGTAGGAAAGTCTTTGCTTTTGAGCAGTGCTTTCTAGAACAAAGGAATCCTTCAAGACATTTTGACTTAATGTATGCTATTCCTAGAATCTCTTTGCTAGAGTAAAGCACTATTTAAATGCTTAATTATTGTTCCTCCATGACCTGGGAAAGTGACCTTTCCTCTAACAATCCATCAGGGGTAGTTTATTGTAAAGATACCTTGCTTGTAACCCAGGGCTACTTACAGGACAAAAAATTAAGTCATGTCCAAGTCCAGTTCATTCTTCTCAATCTCTTCTCTATGAAGTCACTGAAGGATAAATATCGTTGCTGGGCCACTTGTCTTTGATCTCTGTCTCTTCCTTCCCCACTCAGGTTAAGTCAGAACTACAGTAGGATGCAGTGGATTTGATATTGACAACTTCCTGTTGTATGACAGTGGATTCTATATTGATATTTTCCTGTTGTATTACAGTGGATTTGATATTGATAATTTCCTCTTGTATTACAGTGGATTCTGTATTGATATTTTCCTGTTGTGTTATAGTGAATTTGATACTGATAATTTCCTGCTGTATCACAGTGGATTCTATATTGATCTTTTCCTGCTATATTACAGTGGATTCTATATTGATAATTTCCTGTTGTGTTACAGTAGGTTTGATATTGATATTTTCCTGCTGCATTACAGTGGATTCTATATTGATATTTTCCTGCTATATTACAGTGGATTCTATATCAATAATTTCCTGTTGTATTACAGTGCATTCTATATTGATATTTTCCTGCTGAATTACAGTGGATTCTATATTGATATTTTCCTGTTGCATTACAGTGGATTCTGTATTGATATTTTCCTGTTGTGTTACAGTGGGTTTGATATTGGTAATTTCCTGTTGTATTACAGTGGGTTTGATATTGATATTTTCCTGTTGTGCTACAGTTTATGTCAGTGCATGGAATTGTACAGCCTCTCAACATACAGCCATCAGTGCTCTTTGGAGTGTTAGCTCCACAGGGCTTCTTCTGTTGGGCATGAGAATGGCTGTGGATCCTCCTCCTGGAGGAGGTCTCTTCTGCCAGGCAAACAGCAACAGAACAAGGGGACACAGCCTCAAGTTGTGCCAGGGCAGGTCTAGGCTGGATGTTAGGAGGAAGTTGTTCGCAGAGAGAGTGATTGGCATTGGAATGGGCTGCCCAGGGAGATGGTGGAGTTGCTGTGCCTGAAGGTGTTGAAGCAAAGCCTGGATGGGGCATTTAGTGCCATGGTCTGGTTGATTGGCCAGGGCTGGGTGCTAGGTTGGCCTGGATGATCTTGGAGATCTCCTCCAACCTGCTTGATTCTATGATTCGGTTATCAAAAAATAAGAGAAAAATCTTCCTTCTAGAATCATAGCATCATAGAACCATCCAGGTTGGAAGAGACCTCCAAGCTCATCCAGTCCAACTTATCACCCTGGCTGGTTCTATGATTCTTAGAATCATAGAATCAAGCAGGTTGGAAGAGACTTCCAAGCTCATCCAGTCCAACCCATCACCCAGCAGCATCACCCTGTGAAGGACAGGGGTACCCCAACCAATTCATAACTCTCCAGCACTGACATCTGCAATTCAGCAGACTCTATCCCTGGTCATTATATGGCAGTGACAACATTTTTGTGTGAGGTTTCCTTCTCATTAGTGAAAGGTGATTTTCCTGAAGCCTTTGATGACTGATTTGTAAGGGACTTCTAAATAAAATTTGCCTTATATCACATGAAGATATGATTTGAAATGCCAATGCCTGGGATTTGTTTCCAGCTTTACTTGTACCATTTGCCTTAAGAGGCCTGGCATTAAGGTGTCAGAGATATTTCTTGCCTTTGCTTTTCTCTTCCAGGACATTAAAGGACACTTTCAAGCTAAACTTTTCACAAGACTATGTGAAAATGAGAGTGTCTGATGTCTGGTGGAGGTGAGTTGACCCAAGAGATTGTAAGGCTTCAAATTCATCTTTTTGTTCTGAAAGAGCAGAAGTCAGATCTGGCAATTAGAGTGAATTATGGGTCTGTTCCTAAACCATCTTTTCACCCTATACACAAAACCCCTCTATGTTTATGTTTGCCACTGGTGTTTGGTGGAGATGAATGTTCCTTTAGTCTTTGTTTGCTTATGGGAAGCTTAAGGCTTATGCAAAGATTGGCACCTAAGTATAAAATAGTTTCCTGCACAGCAATAGCTCAAGGTTCTGAAGAGAGGTCAGCTTTTAGGCTTTACTTTAATTGTTGCTCTTGTAATCCCAAGATGCTGACTGGTTTTTTTAATGCAGACATGGGCTGAGTAGACAAAACTTAGCAAACCCTTGGCTAAGTAGGATGCTAAGCTTCTCAGTGTTTTCACAAGACACCTCAGGGAATGTGGAGCTACAGTAGCTTTTAGCCACTTTGGTGTTGTGAAAATTTGGTATTGGGAAAACCTTCCTCCTGCTATTGAGGTTGAAGATCTCATTGTTGAGGATTAGGGTGACAATGGAGCAGAGTTACTACTGGGAACCTAAAAAGCAGTGTCTCTTCTCAGGGAAACTTAGAGCGGAGTTCCTTGAACTATACAGGAGAGAGCAGCTCTGAAGTGTCAGCTCTGAAGGCAACAAAAGCAATTAGATGGCAATTCCAGTTCATGTTAAAGCTTAACTAATTGATTTCTTGTTTTCCAACCTGCCTTCCCTTCTGAAAGGAATGCCAGAGATACAAAGTCCTTCCTTGTCTTCTTTTGTCTTATTGTCTGTATTAAAAAGATCAAACTTAGTTCTAAGCTGTGTCAAAGCTATAACCTCAGAGTTTAGCACAAATACTAACAAACTCATCACAAGAAATTCATTTCAATGACCTTTGGCTTGTTAAAAAAGGATCTTTATTAGCCAGCTCCATAAGCTGCTGACTCACTGCTGCTGTTTTTCAACACCGACCTCCTCTCTTTCCCTCTAAAGCCAAATTACTTCAGTAGTGGATGAATTCAGCCGAAACCTCAGCTGGTAGGTTGCATTTCCTGCTCACATCACTCTGCAACTTGCTGGCAGATCTCAGCACAGAGACATTCTGCACCTTTCACTGATCTGTTGTGGCAGGGAACCAGATCAATCTGTTTACTTTTTTTCTAACAGACAGTGTTATTGGTTGGTAACTGTGCTAGTTTGAGCCTAGCTAGAATGCTTTGCTGAGAAGAACTAGATCATAGGCTGAGAAATGAAAAACATGATGAGGTCTACTTCGCTCACAGCCTTGCTGAGATGTGCAGAAAGGAAAAGCAAAATGTTAGATGAAGTCATTTTGCTCTGCACTTGGCTCTGGGCTGTGCTCTCAGCTCTTTGCCTGCTGGGGAGCTGGGGCTGCTGGCTGAACTCCATCTTGCTTTCTAACCTCACCCTCCACTTGCTTTGGCTGATTTCACCTTTGCTTCTTAATCCTCTTGGCCAAACCTCCATTCTTCCTTGGGACTGGGGTAAGGTTGAGAGGGGTAGGGGGAAGGTGAGGGGGTGGTTGAGAGCCCCTCCTGGAGACTCAGGTTTCTGGGAAGGGAGTTGTGTTTCTGTATTAGCTTTTTCCCTTGTCTATTTCTGTCTATATCTGTATATACTGTAAATATCTGCTTGTACATTGTGCCAGCTGTAAATATAAGCTTCATTCATATTTCCAGAGCTGGCTGAGTCTAGTCTGGGGGATTCCTAAAGTGGGGGGGGAGGGGGACACCCAAACCATCACAGTAACATTGCTCTCTCCTGAAGCTCTGGCTTCCTCTTAACCAGCTCTGGCTTCCTCTGGCCATCCCTCTTAACTCAGGATGAATTTCAGCCAATTCCAATTACATGTACATTTTTAATTATACCTTTTCAAGTAGTACCAATATCCATGTTTTTAACAGCAGCTTTATCTCTGAGGTCCTGATCTGAAGTTTGACTACAGGAGAGATTTATGAATGATAGCCTTTTATTTTTCTCTCCCCTGCATTTTGGGGTTTAGATTGTCTGAACAGGGTGAATAAAAATCCTTCTAGGGTCACTGGTCTGAGGTTTAGGTTTGGTCCCTGATGTCAACTACTAAAATCAAGGATCAAATCACTTAGGAGAAGGCCTCTGCCTTTATTCTCTGGCCAAACCTGATGTCAAGGGATGTTAGACTTAAACTGAGTTCACTCTTCAAGGGAGATAGTAACTTCTGTCTTCAAATCAGCCTGCTGATATGACATGTTGTGGAGCTACAGGTTACTGCTGAGAGCTCAGGGTCTAACTCTGAACTGGCTACACTATTTCTCTCTTTTAACTGCTGGTCTTTTACTTGGCTTATAAAGACAGACAAGCTGAAGAAAGGTATCAGTGTAGGTTTGAAAATGAACAGGATACAAGAGAGAAGAGAAGAGAAGAGAAGAGAAGAGAAGAGAAGAGAAGAGAAGAGAAGAGAAGAGAAGAGAAGAGAAGAGAAGAGAAGAGAAGAGAAGAGAAGAGAAGAGAAGAGAAGGGAAGGGAAGGGAAGGGAAGGGAAGGGAAGGGAAGGGAAGGGAAGGGAAGGGAAGGGAAGGGAAAGGAAGGGAAGGGAAAAGGGAGGAAAGAGAGGAAGGAAGAAAGGGAAAAAGGGAGGGAGAAAGAGAGAAAGGGAGGGAGAAAGGGAGAAAGAGAGAGAAAGGAAGAAAGGAAGAAAGGAAGAAAGAAAGAAAGAAAGAAAGAAAGAAAGAAAGAAAGAGAAAGGGGGGAAGGGAGGGAGAAAGGGAGAGAGAGAAAAAGAGAAAGAGAGAGAGAAAGAGAGAAAGGAAGAAAGGAAGAAAGGAAGAAAGAAAGAAAGAAAGAAAGAAAGAAAGAAAGAAAGAAAGAAAGGAAGAAAGGGAGAAAGAAAGGGAGGAAGAAAGGGTGAAAGAGAAAGAAAAGAAAAGAAAAGAAAAGAGAAAAGAAGAGAAGAGAAGAGAGAAGAGAAGAGAAGAGAAGAGAAGAGAAGAGAAGAGAAGAGAAGAGAAGAGAAGAGAAGAGAAGAGAAGAGAAGAGAAGAGAAAGAAAAAGAAAAGAAAAGAAGGAAAGAAAAGGAAAAGAAATCCTGTGTGCTGTACTACAGTACTGGTGCTGTGAGTGATTGCATCACGTCCTCATGACTGAGCTACCAGCAAAATTAATGCACTGAACAGGGTGTTATCACCTCAAAATGGGGATACAGGCAGCTGTCTTGCATTTTTGGATGCCTGACTTCAGGCATGTACTGAGGCCCTCACTTGCAGAAAATAAGGTTCCTCCTGGACAGACATCTCCAACTCTGATCATCTTCTGAGATTTGAGCCTATGTGCCCTTAAGAAGCCATAGACCTTTCTTTACAAGCCAAGAAGATATTTCACAGTATCACAGTCTCACAGTATCATCAGGGTTGGAAGAGACCTCACAGATCATCAAGTCCAACCCTTCACCACAGAGCTCAAGGCTAGACCATGGCACCAAGTGCCACGTCCAATCCTGCCTTGAACAGCTCCAGGGACGGCGACTCCACCACCTCCCTGGGCAGCCCATTCCAGTAGCCAATGACTCTCTCAGTGAAGAACTTTCTCCTCACCTCGAGCCTAAACTTCCCCTGGCGCAGCCTGAGGCTGTGTCCTCTCGTTCTGGCGCTGGCCACCTGAGAGAAGAGAGCAACCTCCCCCTGGCCACAACCACCCCTCAGGTAGTTGTAGACAGCAATAAGGTCTCCCCTGAGCCTCCTCTTCTCCAGGCTAAACAATCCCAGCTCCCTCAGCCTCTCCTCGTAGGGCTGTGCTCGAGGCCTCTCACCAGCCTCGTTGCCCTTCTCTGGACACGCTCAAGCATCTCAATGTCCCTTCTAAACTGGGGGGCCCAGAACTGGACACAGTACTCAAGGTGTGGTCTAACCAGTGCAGAGTACAGGGGCAGAATGACCTCCCTGCTCCTGCTGGCCACACCATTCCTGATGCAGGCCAGGATGCCATTGGCTCTCTTGGCCACCTGGGCACACTGCTGGCTCATGTTCAGGCGGGTATCAATCAGCACCCCCAGATCCCTCTCTGTCTGGCTGCTCTCCAGCCACTCCGACCCCAGCCTGTAGCTCTGCATGGGGTTGTTGTGTCCAAAGTGCAGCCCCTGGCACTTGGAGCCATTGAATGCCATCCCCTTGGACTCTGCCCATCTGTCCAGGTGGTCAAGGTCCCGCTGCAGAGCCCTTCTGCCCTCCAACCCAGCCACATCAGCCACCAGCTTGGTGTCATCTGCAAACTTGCTGATGACTGACTCGATGCCCTCATCCAGATCGTTCATATTTCCACACCTGCATTTTCTTTCTGTTCCCAGGAAATGAACTTCTGTAGATCATGATCAGCCTCCATGAGCACTCAACGTGAGCCCAGAGATCTTTGCAAGAGCAGAGACCCTCTGCAGTACTACAACCTCAGGACGAGGGTCAGCATTTCAGGGAGCAATCATATTTGCTACCCCACTCTGCAAACTCCTGGGAAATGAGCAGCTGTGGACCTAGAGAAGGGGATCTACATCAGCTTTACCCTAGGAATTACATTTCTGAGGCTGCCTAGAAGTAGCTCATTGGAGTGTTATGAATAATGTATAACACTTTTTTTTTTGCCCCTGGTGAGGCAGTGCAGGCTGAATTAATCCACTCATATTTCTTTATCTATATAAAAAGCCTTAGCTCCTTTTCAGCCTTTATTCTTGCTGCAGTGTAGCAGGTATTTGAGTAAAGTCAGTGATTTTTCTTCCTGTCTCCTTTAGAAAACAATACTCATAGGCTCTTTCTTTGACTTAAACACATTCATTCTCCCTAAAGCTTTTAAAAGAAGCAGAGCTTTCAAGATCAAAGATATTAATACAACACCTGTACTAACACTATTTCCAGTCATTATTGACCATTCTTTGTGATATTGTTTTATGCAGGTGCCTTTCCACTGAGCTCTTTAGAATGTGAAGGAATACAGAAAATAAGCATACAGAGCATCTGTGTGTCTTTTTGTCACACTTTAAAAAGCAGAGCTGGTTGACAAATGGGCAAATTGAAGGAAAAAAAAAAGAAAAGCACATAAATATAATCACTCCTCTGCTCCTTGCTATCCAAAGTGTTAGAGAATCTTCAGATGGTCGTTCACATGATCATGAAATCACTGTGTATTCTGTTGGAATTCATGGATAGGAGCCAGGAATGAATATTTACAAGTGCTAGGCAAACTGTTCCGTTTGATAATTGTTTTTTATTACCTCTTTTTAAATAATAGAAGTTGTCTTGCCAAGGAGCAGGAATAATTCCATGGTTTACATTCCCCATCTAGTTCGGCCTGAAGAGCACCTGGTGAATACTTGCAAAGAAGAAGTGAGGCAGAGCTTGTAGAACTGAAATTATTGTCAAAAAGTACTTTGTAAACACTTACAAGTAGCAAATCAGCAAGAGTTGTGAGCTCTCTAGTGAGCACTATTCTGTTTTCCTTTCTCCTACATGTACTAAAAGACTATGCCTTCCCAGCTTCTCTGTCCCAAATCTGGGTCCAGGCAATCCCAAGCACAAACACAGGCTGGGTAGTGAGTGGCTGGAGAGCAGCCCTGAGGAGAGGGACTTGGAGGTGCTCAGGGATGAGAAGCTCAACATGAGCCAGCAGTGTGCACTTGCAGCCCAGAAAGCCAACCGGAACCTGGGGTTCATCAAGAGAAGTGTGGCCAGCAGGGCCAGGGAGGTGAGTTTGGAGAATCGACCAGGGGAGTTAGGAAGCAGAGGGATTAGTCACATAGACTGCAAGTCAGGGAGAGAAGGGAGGCAGCCAGAGAATAGAATAGAATAGAATAGAATAGAATAGAATAGAATAGAATAGAATAGAATCGAATCTACCAGCTTGGATGTCCAAGATCATCCAGTCCAACCTAGCACCCAGCCCTATTCAGTCAACCAGACCATGGCACTAAGTGCCTCATCCAGGCTTTTCCTGAACACCCCCAGGGATGGTGACTCCACCACCTCCCTGGGCAGCCCATTCCAATGCCAATCACTCTCTCTGACAACAACTTCCTCCTAACATCCAGCCTATACTTCCCCCGGCACAATTTGAGGCTGTGTCCCCTTGTTCTGTTGCTGGTTGTCTTGCAGAAGTGACCAACTCCATCTGGCTACAACCTCCCTTCAGGGAGTTGTAAACAGCAATGAGGTCACCCCTGAGCCTCCTCTTCTGCAGGCTGCACACCCCCAGCTCCTTCAGCCTCTCCTCATAGGGTTGCCAGAGAGCAACTCTGTTATCTATATTTATATTCTTGTTTTTATCCATCTCAGCAAGCCTATGAGTGCAGCAGCCATCACCTTTGTTTCCTTTTCACAGCCTACCACCTAATTCTTCTCACCAAAATATTCCAGCTAGCTTCAAACCAGCTCAACAATCCAGTCCCAGAATGAGTGCTCAGGTACCAGATAGTGTATGTGAAAACTGAATATTCATAACCATGTGCTTGAAGGTGAACAGACTGCAGATGAGGTAGAGCCAAAACCCTCATCAGAAACCGGCGTGATGCAGGTTCCTTCTTGGTGATGTGCTCACGAGCAGGTACTCAACAAGTGGAAATACACAGCTATTGTATGCATGGCTGATGTATAAAGTGGGGGTGCTTGGAAATGTTGTTCTGTTTAATTGAATTGAATTTACTTTGTTTTGTTTTGCTTTGCTTGCAGCAAGGCCTTGTGTGAAGCTGTGACATTTTGTGGCAGTTCTGTGCTGTCAGTAGCTGAACTCAGTGGGAAAAGCAGAGTGAGTGGAACTTACTGCAGACCCTCAAGTCTGTGGAAACAGTGCTGGGAATCATAAAGATAGGAGAGGGATTTTCCCACAGACTGAGTGAGATCTGGGGTTCTGCTCCCAGTGCTGTGCACCTAAAGCACTCCAGACATTAGAAATGCATGAATTCTTCCAAAAGAGGGCAGAAGCAGCATTTAGAGAGTCCCCTTGACAAATACCTCACCTTCACCCAGTTGCAGCCTTCTGTCTCCTGGCATTTCACAACACAAACCTCCAAAGCAAACTGTAAGAACCAGCCAGGAGACTTCACAAGCAACTGCAAAACTGCAGACTGCAAAAACCTGTCAAAATCCTACATGCAAATAGCTTTGATGACACCGAACTCCAGCAGGTAAAGCACAGCCAGCAATAGGGCTGGAATGCCAAAAGCACAGCCAGCAATAGGGCTGGAATGCCAAACACCACTGTCAATCCCCAATATTCATATTGCTTCATTATGGTGACAGTTTGAATGGTTTAATAATAGCTTAACAAACAGGTGTGAGCAAGCGTTTGAGCTTCTGTGTAGCCCCTAGATAAAAGAGACAGCAACAGAGAAGCAGTGGCCAGAAAGTTATGATGTTGTGTAGCCACATGCAACCAATGTAAAATATTGCAGATATTCCAGGAAAAAGATCAGACTCAATGTGTCACCTTACCCCAAGGCACTCAAATCATTAAATGAAAGGCAGAAAGGGACCACAGAAGGTAATTTAGTCCAGCTCCCTGCCCTGAGGCAGGAACATGTCTACCTGCGTCATTCCCGACAGATGTTTGTCCAACCTGCACTAAAAACCTACTCACAGTTGTGTCTGCCAAGTACCCAGGCAGACTTTCTTGTGTGTTTGAAAGTGCTTGGGTAGCCTGTCAAACCTACAAAGTTTCACTGAGCTGACAGTTGAAGGAAATAAGAGAGAAAAAGAAATATATATAGTGTCATAGAATCATAGAATCACAGAATCAGAGAATCAGTCAGGTTGGAAGAGAGCTCTGAGCTCATTCAGTCCAACCTAGCACCCAGCCCTAGGCAATCAACCAGACCATGGCACTCAGCCACAGTGGAAGAGACCTCCAAGATCGTCCAGTCCAACCCAGCATCCAGCCCGATCGAAACAAGTAGACTATGGCACCCAACCAGGTTGGAAGAGACCTCCAAGATCATCCAGTCCAACCTAGCACCCAGTCCTATCCAATCAACCAGACCATGGCACTAAGTGCTTCATCCAGGCTTTGCTTCAACGCCTCCAGGGATGGTGACTCCACCACCTCCCTGGGCAGCCCATTCCAATGCCAATCACTCTCTCTGACAACAACTTCCTCCTAACATCCAGCCTAAACCTCCCCTGGCACAACTTGAGACTTTGTCCACTCATCCTGTTGCTGGTTGCCTGGCAGAAGAGACCAACCCCACCTGGCTACAGCCTCCCTTCAGGTAGTTGCAGACAGCAATGAGGTCACCTCTGAGCCTCCTCTTCTGCAGGCTAAACACCCCCAGCTCCCTCAGCCTCTCCTCATACATAGGGTTTGTGTTCCAGGCCCCTCACCAGCTTTGTTGCCCTTCTCTGGACACCTTCCAGCACCTCAACATCTCTCTTGAATTGAGGAACCCAGAACTGCACACAGCACTCAAGATGTGGCCTGACCAGTGTTGAGTACAGGGGCAGAATAACCTCCCTCTTCCTGCTGGTCACACTGTTCCTAATACAGGCCAGGATGCCATTGGCTCTCCTGCCCACCTGGGCACACTGCTGGCTCATCTTCAGCCTACTATCAGTCTGTGCAGCAGTACACTGCTGTCTGAGAGTGGGTGTGAATAGGCAATGGATGGATGGATGGATGGATGGGCAGATGAAAAAAACATTTCTGGCTGGGTTTGGTTGTGTTGTTCCTTCATTTTGGCAGCTTGCTCTGGCTGTGAACCCTGCTCCAGGCCATGATCCTTATGGAAAGAAATTTGAAAAGCAGTTAGAGCTTGTAGTCACAAATAGAGATGGCAGGAAACAGAACAACATGAAAACCAGGAGAATGAGGAAAAGAAGAATATGAAGGCTGGAAATAGAAATATTAATCCCTAAGAATACTTCCACTGTGCAGTGTGATGTTAAAGTTAGATCCTAGGAGCGGCTCCTGAATGTTCAGAAGGTTGCTCTTTAGTAAATGGCCAGCTGCTGGGTTTTGTTCAGAAGCCCAAAGCTCTTCCCACAGGCAACCAGCAATAGAACAAGGGGACACAGTCTCAAGTTGTGCTGGGGGAAGTCTAGGCTGGATGTTAGGAGGAAGTTCTTCACTTGGCATTGGATTGTCTGCCCAGGGAGGTGGTGGAGTCACCGTCCCTGGAGGTGTTCAAGAAGAGACTGGATGAGGCACTTAGTGCCATGGTCTGGTTGATTGGCCAGGGCTGGGTGCTAGGATGGACTGGATGATGTTGGAGGTCTCTTCCAACCTGGTTGATTCTATGATTCTATGATCCCACATCCCTGCATAGTTCCTACTGTAGATTTTATCCTATATGTATGTGTAACAGGTTTGAAAGAAAATAGGTCAACAGTACTTAAGAGGAGTAATACTGTAATCAATTTCAACATAACTTCTGGTGGATAGGGGCTGAGGATAACATACTGCCTTCACTAACTCCAGTTAAAGTAGTAGGGACATTGAAAAAAGGGTATTGTGTAAATCGCTCAGGGGACACAAATTATCTGCTTTATATTCCCATTGAAGCTGTAACATCCCTCAGGATGCTGTTAGGGACATACAATAAATTCACTGTCTGATAGGATCTTGGAGGTCTCTTCCAACCTGGTTGATTCTATGATTCCATTTAGGCTGGATGTTAGGAGGAAGTTCTTCCTAGAGAGAGTGATTGGCATTGGAATGGGCTGCCCAGGGAGGTGGTGGAGTCACCATCCCTAGGGGTGTTCAGGAAAAGCCTGGCTGGGGCACTTAGTGCCATGGTCTGGTTGACTGGATAGGGCTGGGTGCTAGGTTGGACTGGATGATCTTGGAGGTCTCTTCCAACCTGGTTGATTCTATTCTATTCTATTCTATTCTATTCTATTCTATTCTATTCTATGTGTCCCACTATCCACCACCTCATCCTCACCCCCACGCTGATCTGCAGGCTCTGAGGCTGCTGTTTCAGTTTAAGGTAAGCTAAGAACCTTTTTTTTTCCATTGATCTTTTTATTCCACATCCACAAAAGAAAATGCCAGGACATTGCTACTGATTTTTCCCCCCCCCCAATATGTGGTCATAGTATCATAGTATCATCAGGGTTGGAAGAGACCTCACAGATCATCAAGTCCGAGCTCAAGGCTAGACCATGGCACCAAGTGCCACGTCCAATCCTGCCTTGAACAGCTCCAGGGACGGCGACTCCACCACCTCCCTGGGCAGCCCATTNCTCAAGGATTTCAATGTCTCTTCTAAACTGGGGGGCCCAGAACTGGACACAGTCATTATAAGCAAAAAAAAAAAAAAAAAAAGCAGCTCACACTTCTACCTTTTAATTGGGCATTTAGCAGGACAATGTTTGAAAGCAATTAATGGGAAAAACATTTTTGTCCTGTTTTATCAATTGGTCTCCAAGAGAAAAAAAAAAAAATGCCCTCCAAAGTAACTATTATGTGCAAGCCAGGAAACTGTTGTCCTTTTCAGTTTTTCCCATGTCACAATTTATTCACTGAATTCAGTCCTCCAAAAATTACTGCAGTGCCAATTATCTCTCTCTGTGCAGAAAATGAGTTTGGCCTACTTCAACTTCTCCTTCGTTTTATGCCCGTTCTCTGCTATTCTTCAATGAGTGAGTAATGCACGATGTGAAAAAAGGGAGGATCTTCAAAACTATGTGAAGTGTCTCGAGTGGCTTTTTGGTACCTGTGAAGAGGCCCCTTGAAGAAGCTTAAAGGACAATGGAATATTGCGGCTAGCGGTGGTTTATTTTGTCCACATGACTCATTTCACACGCACCCAGGCAACTGATGAATGGAGGATTAGCACAAGTTTTCACCTTATTGAAATGAGTGATTCAAAGCAAACAAATAGGGCTAACTAGTTTGGAATATGAAATTGAAGTTTCTCTGAAGTCCTTTTGTTGTGCGTCACTTTCAAACTTAATTGGAAATATGACGGCTTTGGGATTACTTTTAACCAACTTTGCTCAATAAAGGTTTGTTATTGTCACATTGTTGTCACCAAATCCACCTGTCTCAAATCTGAAGGCTTGCAGGGACTGTCCAAAAGGCATTAGCAAAATGTAGCTTTCAAACACCGTGACAAATATATCACATATGTATATATGGAGAAAGTTCTTCAGTGAGAGAGTCATTGGCTACTGGAATGGGCTGCCCAGGGAGGTGGTGGAGTCGCCGTCCCTGGAGCTGTTCAAGGCAGGATTGGACGTGGCACTTAGTGCCATGGTCTAGCCTTGAGCTCTGTGGTGAAGGGTTGGACTTGGTGATCTGTGAGGTCTCTTCCAACCCTGATGATACTGTGAGACTGTGATACATAGAGGTGTGAGCCTGTGATAATGTGATGTTCACTCATTGTGGGACTCTACCCTCTGTGCTAGTTTGAGGCAAGCTGGAATATTTTCATGAGAGAAATTAGATGCTAGGCTGTGAAAAGGAAACAGTGGTGATGTCTGCTGCACTCATAGGCTTGCTGAGATGGATAAAAACAAGAACACAAACAAAGATAAGAGAGAGTGTGAGAGTCTCTATCTGTCAGAGTCGGTGCCTGTGCTTTTCTCCCCGAGCTTTTGCTGTGTAACCCTGCTAATTCTGTGTCTAACTGCCCTTGCTGATCCTCCAAACTCACCTTGACCATAAGGCAATGTGATGGTTTGGGTATTCCCCGCACCCCCCACTTTAGGAATCCCCCAGACTAGACTCAGCCAGATCTGGAAATTTGAATGAAGCTTATATTTACAGCTGGCACAATGTACAAGCAGATAGTTACAGTATATACAGATATAGACAGAAATAGACAAGGGAAAAAAGGTAATACAGATACAACTCCCCTCCCAGAAACCTGAG
>WAAF01000415.1:68578-99511 GCA_013400475.1 Tricholaema leucomelas
TTCCATGTCCTTCTTGTGCTGGGGGCTCCAGAACTGCACACAGGACTGCAGGTGGGGTCTGAGGAGAGCAGAGCCAAGGGGCAGAATCCCCTCCCTTGCCCTGCTGCCCACACTGCCCTTGCTGCAGCCCAGCACAGGGTTGCTGTCTGGGCTGCACTCACACTGCAGGCTCATGTTGAGCTTTTCCTCACCCCAGACCCCCAGGTCCTTCTCCTCAGGGCTGCTCTCAGCCATTCCCCACCCAGCCTGGAGCTGTGCCTGGGATTGCGCTGACCCAGGTGCAGGACCTTACACTTAGCCTTGTTAAACGTCCTGAGGTTGGCCTGGGCCCACCTCTCCAGCCTGTCCAGGTCCCTCTGGATGGCATCCCTGCCCTCCAGCAGACAGAAATGCTCTAATGCAGAGAAAGACATTACACAACAGCCTGCCCTGAAACCAAGTCTGCAGCTCTCGGAGCGAAGCAAAAATCATTGACAGTCTTTTTTGAATGAAACCTAAATGCTGCTGTGCCATAACAATATCTCACCCAGCCAGGATTTTGATATGTGAAGTCAGTGGTTTCATTCTCAATCAAATCTTGGACTTGGAAAGATCTACGAAACATTGATCTTGCATTTAGCATCGTGATGGATGTGATAAATACAGCACTACCTGGACTAGCAAGAAATGCTGCTCTTTATAGCAGTAGAGATATTTCTGTCATGACCAATGTAAGAAAGGACTCTCATACTCATTTTTATCTGCTCGAGCTTTTCTACCTGAAGAGCACAGAATCACAGAATGTCAGGGGCTGGAAGGGACCTCAACTACCTGAAGGGAGGTTGTAGCCAGGTGGGGGCTGGTTTCTTCTCCCAGACAACAGAACCAGCAATAGAAGAAGGGGACACAGTCTCAAGTTGTGCCAGGGCACGTCTAGGCTGGATGTTAGGAGGAAGTTGTTGGCAGAGAGAGTGATTGGCATTGGAATGGGCTGCCCAGGGAGGNATTCTATTCTATTCTATTCTATTCTATTCTATTCTATTCTATTCTATTCTATTCAATAAGATCATCTAGTCCAACCCCTCTGATGGAGCAGGATCTCTTATATCAGATCACACAGCAGATGATCATCACACGAGTGCAATGTGTTAACCATATCCCTATGTCAGGGAAATCCACCTGTAAGGAATCTTGTTGTGAGCTACCTTGTATTTTAACTCTGAGAACAAAGGTTTTTAGGCTTCTCTGTACACATCACGCTAGATCTTTCTTTCACATCAACTCTATGCAGTTCTGAAGCTTAGTGATAACTTTTTTCTACCTTTCCCAGAGTGGAAATAGCTTCCCTGTTCCCCGAGCAGTGGAAAAGATGATATTTGTATCATCTCCAGGAACTCTTTGCTCTCTCCACAGGTGAGTGCTCCCCCTTTGCTGAGGGTGGTTGTATCACAGGCAGCCCAGCAGCTCACTGCTTCTACACTCCAATTAAAACTGTGTTTATGTGTCAAAGCAGCATCACATTTTCTGATAAGCCCAGCCTGTATCACCAGATAATATTGCCCTTTTGTCTAGCAGTAATCCAGGTGGGAGAATAAAAATGTGTGACTGTGGCAGCTTTCAAACTTCATGAAATTTCAAACTTCAGCCTGGAGAGAAAAAGGCTTCGAGGAGACTTCAGAGTGACCTTCGAGTATCTGAAGGGGGCCTACAGGAAGGCTGGGGAGGGACTATTGACAAGGTCTTGTAATGACAGGGTGAGGAAGAAAAGACTGGATGAGGCATTTAGTGCCATGGTCTAGATGACTGGATAGGGCTGGGTGCTAGGTTGGACTGGATGAGCTTGGAGGTCCCTTCCAACCTGGTTGATTCTATGATTCTTAGGAGGAATGGGTTTAAAGTGGCAGAGGGGAGATTCAAAGTAGATGTTAGGACAGGGTTGTTTGCAGTGAGGGTGGTGAGACACTGGCACAGGTTGCCCAGGGAGGTTGTGGAGCACAGAAGCACCCAATGTGATCAAAGATCACATTGGGCGCTTCTGTGCTCTACAACCTCCCTGGAGGTGTTCAAGGAAGGTTGGATGAGTCCTTGCATGACCTGTTCTAGTGGGAGGTATCCCTGCCTATGGCAAGGGCTTGGAACTGGCTGATCCTTGAGGTCCCTTCCAGCCTAAACCATTCTATGATTCTAAATTGTGACAGGAGCTATGACCTGAGAAACTATCTTGTGTTTTCTCCAGAACTGGCATCTATTGGACTTTCACACAGCTCTTGTTGGGGTCCATTTCACAAGCCAGTAGTGTGAGTTCCCATCTTGTCTTCCTTCCATTTTGTAGACCTGCTTTGCTTTTTATTCTTTTTTTTTTTTTTCTGCTTCTGTCATTTGGTTTTCAATATTTTGACTATCACAAAGAAAGGGCAAGTTTCAGAGTCAAAATGACAGTGTTTAGCCTGAGAAGCAGCACTGCAAGAGATAAGCATTCTGAAAGCATACAATAGATTCAGTACCACTGACACCCAAAATTGCAAGTGAACTTAAAAAAATAAAATACCAGTTCCCTTATCATCACCTCAAGGCTTTTATTGTATTAATCCCAGTAACCAGAGCAGAATAAACTCTGTAGAGGGAAATGAGGTGGGGGGGGGGAAAAAAGGAAAGAAAATGAAACCCTATAATATTTTCCACTTAACACACTGATGTGGCAATGTTGTTAGCAAACTCATCTTTATTCATTCCTCTCCCCCATTCCATTAACTCACAAATCCCAGGGAAGTCTTCATCCCATCACACTCAACCTCCTTTGAAGCCTTCCCCAAATGCAGGTATAAAAAGCCCTGTGCCATCCAAAGAGTCACACTATGTCTGGTTTATTTTCTCCTGCCGTGCCACTGGCTGCTGTACCGAGCCCTGCTGCCTGTCCAGAACCACTGCAGAGTGCAGCTGAGGGCTGTGAACCAGCTGCTGCATTGCAGACCAGGAATGACAGCATATCAGGAGGGAGTTCAGATGATTCCTCTCTCTCTAATTTGTAAAGTGCTTTGGGGTTCCACTCGGTGAATTCTGCTATCTGACTGTGTTATTGCTACGTCTTAAAGGTGACACAGTGGAGCACTGCTGAGTCCCAGCGCTTCTGCTTTTCCTGATGCTTCTCGAAGTACATCTCTGAGTGCCTGTCTCTACCTAAAGGCTGAAAGTGAGGGGAAACAGGTAGGTCATTTGGCTGCTGTGAGGAATGACACCTGCAGTGCAGGGAAGGTCCATCCAAGGTTTCCTGAACCAGAGAAAATGAAGGAGAGTTTCGTTTGCCCGAGGGCAGAGAGAAAACAGTTGCGGTTTGTGGAAGGCTGGAGCCGCGATTCACCTAATCCCCGATTCTTTGCGGATGCCGAACCCAGCTCTGCTCAGCATCCTCGACGCCGAACACAGCTCTGCTGAGCAGCCTCCGTGCATCATCATCTCCTCCTGCGATGCAGCTCCCGGCCCAAATCGGGCAGAGGCTGAGAATTTGTCTCGCTGGAGTCCTCACCAGGGCCACGAGTGTCAGCTGCTGGGTCTGATGACTGGCGTGCTGATTATGCACCTATCCAGACACATGGAAACTCCGCGGGGAAAAGCTCCCCGATACGCACACATTTGTAATCTCCTGTGAATAGAGTCCTAAGTGCCCATTAACTATTGCTCAATTACACGGGAACGCTGCAGAAGTAAATATGGCATGCACATGAATATCAATTAAAGCCATTATGATCAGTGTGGTCGTGAGTCAGGAGGGAAATGTGCATAATCTTGGCAGAATAAGGAAGCCACCCTTCATTTTCACTCGTGGGGATGGCAATAGTATGTTAAGCTAATCAAAGCCTTTGCATTGTTTAAAATAGCTTAACCAGCCCAGAATAGTTTTCAATCACATCTGGCTGTGATTTCAGTTGTTAAAGTTAGCTTTGAAGGTCTTTCTTTTTAAAGACAGAGGGGGAAAAAAAAACCCAACCCACCTCTGTTGCTCTGCCTGTAATTTATCGGTTTCTCTTCCCATCTTCAGCTGTTTAGTATTCAGAGCAGCCCTGCCTTACCTAACAACACACAGGTGCAACCAGCAATCAGATACTTGCACACAAAAAAGTTGCTAGCTGAAGCACCATAGAGAAATGAAGAGCACCAAACTGGCAAACCAATTCATCTGAAAGTAAGGGAGCTCTTACCCTCTGACAGCTGAGCATCTGTGCTGGGCTGGGGGGGGTCTTATCCTGAATCCTCCTACCCACCTAATGATGTCTGGCCAGGGGTGAATCGCAGGTTGACACCATTATCTCTAGCACAAGTGCAAGGTGTAAGAGTGGTTCTTTGAGACAATAAAGGCTTTATAAAAAAGGATGTCTTTACTGCTGTGGATTTTTGCTTTGGCAGGAGCAGGACAGGATTGCCAGAGGGCCGAGCAGAGCCTGGGCTGCACCAGGAGAAGTGTGGCCAGCAGGGCCAGGGAGGTGATTCTCCCCCTCTACTCTGCTCTGCTGAGACCCCACCTGGAGTGCTGCATCCAGTTCTGGAGCCTCCACTACAAGAGGGATGTGGAGATGCTGGAGCGTGTCCAGAGAAGGGCCATGAGGATGCTCAGAGGGCTGCAGCAGCTCTGCTGTGAGCACAGACTGAAAGAGTTGGGACTGTGCAGTCTGGAGAGGAGGAGGCTCCCAGGTGACCTTCTTGTGGCCTTCCAGGGTCTGAAGGGGGCCTACAAAAGAGCTGGGGAGAGACTTTTTAGGGTCTCAGGGAGTGACAGTACTGGGGGAATGGAGGAAAGCTGGAGCTGGGTAGGTTCAGGCTGGACATGAGGAGGAAGTTGTTCAACATGAGAGTGGTGAAAGCCTGGAATGGGTTGCCCAGGGAGGTGGTTGAGACCCCATGCTTGGAGGTGTTTAAGGCCAGGCTGGCTGAGGCTGTGGCCAGGCTGATCTAGGGTAGGGTGTCCCTGCCCATGGCAGAGGGGCTGGAACTGGCTGATCCTTGTGGTCCCTTCCAACCCTGACTGATTCTGTGATTCTATGATTTTGGTCCCAACAGATCTTAAGGGACTACCTCACTGATGCTCGACTTATCGATGGTTGTGGCCTCGTTTCCACCCTGATGGAAACTTCCATGCAGTGTTACAAACTTCCCATGAAATTTTCCTTTTGCTGAGCCAAGCTGTCCTAGCATCCTCTCCCAGGTGTTAATGAATTTTGGAAGCCTGCAATCTTACAGAGGATAATAGAGACTCCTCAAGCTTAAATGTGATGTCTTTCCATTTCTCTCAGACTGCTGTCTAAGTGGTGTAGGTACAGTGCATGCATTTTATTGCTTGAAATGAACTCAGTCTGACTTAGAGTAAAAGTGTCATTATTTTGAAATCAATTTTGTTGCCCCATGAACTAAAAAGGCACACAGGCTGCATCTGTGAGGGGGTAAATTGGATAAGACTAGTGAAGGCCAAGCACTGATGATCCACGCTGGTGTTTGATGTCTAGGCATGACTGGTAAGTAGTGTGGGTTAGGATCCTTTCTTGGGTGGACCTGGAGGGTGAGAATCTCTCTCTGAAATCCAGTTTGTTTTATTTGCAAAGATGTTCTCCATAGCCCATGTCTGTACTTGCACACTACAGAGGAGCAGGCTAAGGACTCAAGTCCTTTCCTCATGTGGTCCATACTGTTTGACCATTAGCAACTCCCCTGGTACGTTTTCGCCCCATGCCATCACACTTCCACATGATTCCCAGTCACAATGCAGGCAACAACACTGGGCAGGGACCATTCCAAGCAGGCAGAAAGCAAAAAAGCAGGATGTAGCAGTACAGTTACAAGCCATGCCTTGCCACTTGCCATTAGGGCAAAGAATGGGCCCTGGCCCATTTTATGTACTTGGATAGATATAGTCATAGAGACTGGAATGTTTGTACTGGCTTTAATTAAATGGAAACTGTGTTTCATGGCTGTTCTCATAACAGTCTAAATCTGTGGGATCAGGGTGATGTCTGACCACTGGAGTCAGAGCCTGCTATGTGGACTGAAAACATGAGTTGATGCATCTGTGTCAGGAAGGCAGGTAATTGCAGAGGATGCTGTGCAAGTGGCCTGGCAGGCAAGGTTGTATCAAATAAAGCAAACAGTCTCATTTCTGAGTGTGATGCAAATTTGAGCTTGCTTGTTAGGAAACAATCTGGGACAGTCCTGGGGACTTCTTTAGAACAACTGCATGGGAAAAATGCTTAAACACTTTAATAGGATCACATTATTTTCCATCCAGTTGAGGAAAGAGTTGGATAAGTTGAGAGCTGTGGGTGCATTGATGTTATCTATCCATTTGCAGCAATGCATACAGTTACACCCACAGATAAAAAGGAAGTTCTCTAGCTCAGCAAATGCAGCCAAGAAACAAAAAAAAAGGAGATGTGAGTAAGCAAATATTATGAAATCTGAACAAATGTCAGCTGGTCGAAAGTATCTAAGTGTGGCTGCCTTTGACAGCACACTGAGGAACAATTATTTCATCCCAAACCTCAGCCTCTGTTAGCAGAAATACATTTCAATATGAAATGACTACAGCAGGGCTCATGCCTTGATGTGTGTTGCTCAACAATCTGCTTTCTGTCCTTTGCTTGCCTTGTGTGCCGCAGACCGCACGATACCAAGAGCTGAGTCCTCAACGCAGGCTTGTCCAGGGTAAATATGCTTGCACAGCACCCAGATTGCTTTGCAGACTGGGGCCTCATTGTCTACAAAACAAAACACTTTGGTAGCAGTTTTTAACAGAATTATCATAGAACCATAGAATCAATCAGGTTGGAAGAGACCTCCAACATCATCCAGTCCAACTCAGCAGCCAGCCCTATCCAGTCAACCAGACCATGGCACTAAGTGCCCCAGCCAGGCTTTGATTCAACACCTCCAGGCATAGCAACTCTACCACCTCCCTGGGCAGCCCATTCCAATGCCAATCACTCTCTCTGCCAACAACTTCCTCCTAACATCCAGCCTAGACCTGCCCTGGCACAACTTGAGACTGTGTCCCCTTGTTCTGTTGCTGGTTGCCTGGCAGAAGAGCCCAACCCCACCTGGCTACAACCTCCCTTCAGGTAGCTGCAGACAGCAATGAGGTCTGCCCTGAGCCTCCTCTTCTGCAGGCTGCACACCCCCAGCTCCCTCAGCCTCTCCTCAGAGGGCTGTGCTCCAGGCCCCTCACCAGCTTCATTGCCCTTCTCTGGACATGTTCCAGTACCTCAACATCTCTCTTGAATTGAGGAGCTCAGAACTGGACACAGCACTCAAGGTGTGGCCTTTCCGGTGCTGAGTCCAGAGGCAGAAGAACCTCCCTTGTCCTGCTGGCCACACTGTTCCTGATCCAGGCCAGGATCCCATTGGCTCTCCTGCCTACCTGGGCACACTGCTGGCTCATCTTCAGCTACTATCTACCAGCACCCTCAGGTGCCTTTCTGCCTGGCTGCTCTCAGCCACTCTATCCCCAGCCTGTTGCACTGCTGGGGTTGTGGTGGCGAAAGTGTAGAACTCTGGACTTAGAGTCACACAATCATAGAATGGTTTAGGTTGGAAGAGACCTCAAAGATCATCCAGTTCCAACCCTTCACCATTGGCAAAGACACCTCCCACTGGAAGAGCATCACTTGTGTGATCCTGTTCCTGAAGAATCAGGGGAATCATTGAGGTCTATCACTAGTTACCATCTTAGCAGGGGATGACCCTGAGAACATCTTACATCTTAGTCCAGAGCCTTGGCTCTCACTGATTTTACCTGACATTGGTTATGGAATACCTGACATTGGATATGGAACTGCTGGAGTGAGTCCAGAGGAGAGCCACGAAGATGCTCAGAGGGCTGCAGCAGCTCTGCTATGAGGACAGGCTGAGAGAGTTGGGGCTCTGCAGCCTGGAGAAGAGAAGGCTTCGAGGAGACCTTAGAGTGGCTTTGCAGTATCTGAAGGGAGCCTACAGGAAGGCTGTGGAGGGACTATTGACAAGGTCTGGGAATGTCAGGACGAGGGGGAATGGGTTTAAACTGGCAGAGGGGAGATTTAGACTGGATGTTAGGAGGAAGTTCTTTACAGTGAGGGTGGTGAGACACTGGCACAGGTTGCCCAGGGAGGTTGTGGATGCTTCCTCCCTGGAGGTGTTTAAGGCCAGGCTGGATGAGGCCTTGAGCAGCCTGCTCTAGTGGGAGGTGTCCCTGCCTATGGCAGGGGGTTGGAGCTGGATGATCCTTGAGGTCCCTTCCAACCTAAAGCATGCTATGATCCTATGATTCCATGGTGTTTAAACTGTTCAAAACTTTATCCCCATTTACCTGATCAATAAAAATTCATAATGCCTCCCTTCCAGGAACGGGTTAAATTTAATTAGTTAATATTGAAAAGCACTCCAGAGATTAAAAGTGCTCTGCTATGTAAGTGCTAACCATTAGCCATTACGTTAACCCAACTAAAAGGCAACTCAGAAACATTCTCATTATAGGCAGAGGTTTCCCAATTTAAAGCAGAGGATTTAAAGTCCATTTAACAAGTTGGATTGGTATATTTGTAATGGTTTGGTAGCAGGTTTGTGGCAAAAAGGGGCAGAAAATTAATTTTTGTCTCTGCTTCTTTAAATGAATAAGATGTAATTTGTGGTGAGGGAGAAAGTTTCCTAAGGAAATCATTGTGTTGGCAAGGGCTGGTTAAATAAAGCATCCTACAGGAGCTAGGTAATAAATAAACCCCTGCCTTTACAAGGCTTTGTCATTGTCTGGAAAGCAGAGAGACTAAAATAATTAAAGGTGCTTATTCCAGTGTAGTAGCTCAGTAAATGAAGTATGCTTGGATTTTCCCTTCACAGGAGCTAAAGCTGTGACCTTCTGTACCAGAGGAAAGAGTCCTTTGTGTTCTGAGCTCTAATAGCCTTACCATGGTTTCATTTCTACCAGGGTCCATGCAACACTTGTTATAATTATTTTCCTTGCTTCCATTCTTTCACTTCTGCAGTGAGGCATTAGTTCAATCTTTAGGGGAAAGGGTAGATTGCTTTTGTTTTGGTTTCCATTTTCACCTTGATGGGCTGTATGCCTTTATGTCTTTGGTTTCTCTCCTGTGTTTCAGAGTGTTTCTTTTACCTTGTGGAATACCATTAGAAGTCTCCTTACAAAAGCAAAAGCTGTGGTTGCTATAGCAATAACCAATCTGATGAAGCTGTGACCTAAATCATGCCTGAGAAAAATAGTACCTTTTCTATATCACTGCAGTTACTGCTTCCTTGGATTGTGCTACCCTTATGCAGGATTTATTACCTAAAATGAACTCTTTGGCTCCAGGATACAAGAAAAAACTGAAGTGATACTTCTATCGCTGCAGAGTTGGGCAGGGATATGAACAGCTTAAAGCTGCTGAAATTTATAGGTGAAAAGGAATTCTGCTCTCAGGAGAACAAATGTAGCTAGACCTTGGTGCAGCAAAATCTGTTTCTTGAAAATCCAGGGAGCTTCCTGGACATGGAACTGCTGGAGTGAGTCCAGAGGAGAGCCACGAAGATGCTCAGAGGGCTGCAGCAGCTCTGCTATGAGGACAGGCTGAGAGAGTTGGGGCTCTGCAGCCTGGAGAAGAGAAGGCTTCAAGGAGACCTTGGAGTGGCTTTGCAGTATCTGAAGGGAGCCTACAGGAAGGCTGGGGAGGGACTATTGACAAGGTCTGGGAATGTCAGGACGAGGGGGAATGGGTTTGAACTGGAAGAGGGGAGATTTAGACTGGATGTTAGGAGGAAGTTCTTTACAGTGAGGGTGGTGAGACACTGGCACAGGTTGCCCAGGGAGGCTGTGGATGCTTCCTCCCTGGAGGCGTTTAAGGCCAGGCTGGATGAGGCCTTGAGCAGCCTGCTCTAGTGGGAGGTGTCCCTGCCTATGGCAGGGGGTTGGAGCTGGCTGATCCTTGAGGTCCCTTCCAACCTAAACCATTCTATGATTCTATGATTCCATTCCTGGAAGATACTTAAATCAACATAATAAAGAGCTCAGGCTTGTTGAGCATTGCAGAACCAGCTACTCGCCCAACTTACTGAAGCCTTTGCTTCTGCTGTGATGTGTGGCCACCAAGTAGGAAAGGAAGGAACCATTCTCTAGGAGCATCTGCTTCCTTGCTTGCTGAATATAAGGTGAGGAAATTCATGCAGGTATTTAAGCATGGTGGTTCTTTTTCACTGTGCCCATCGATGAACCTCTCACCAGTAGAAGCAACATATGAGGTGGTTTCTGCACATGCTTTATTACACACCACACATAGGTTGGACTGGATGATCTTGGAGGTCTCTTCCAACCTGCTTGATTCTATCATATTTCACTATTTCACTACATTTACAGATTATATATTTCCCCTCTTTTAAAATAGGCTTCTGGGGCAGATGGATTGAGGATTTAGAATAACATCTCTGTCTTTCTGTGGACTAGAGAGGGAGCTTTGACAGCTTACTTAGAGCAAACCTCTGCGATTCAGATGGCTGCAGTTACGTGAACTGAACTCCACGGTGGGAGTGGAGGGGTCAAACCTTCACCTTTAACAGAGGTGGCTTGCCCTGAGCTCTAGCAGAATTAAAACTAAGAAGTGACTGAAGTGCAGGAAGGTGGGACTAGAGGCAATATTGATATTGCTTATATTAGGATGGGGAGTAGGAAGTTGGAGTAATCTAAATCAGCTTCTGTGGAACAGCAGACACAGGCTGGCAATTGTGACTGCATTTAGCCTGAGGAGTAGCTAGATAAGAGGCACTTGTGCTGTTATTACTCTCCCTGCTAGTCCTTCACCCATCCTTCTACTATAAACCCAAGTGGATAAATCCTAAGTATCAAGAGACAATTACATGTATTTGATGATACTCACTGGGAAATCAAAGTTGCTGTCTTTGCTGTCAGATATTTGGACTGGAGATGCACAAGCACTGAAGAAGCCTGGCTGCTAAACTATTTGGAGAGATCTAAAATTATCCATTTCTTAAGGGCACCTGGTCTCTTCAACATCTGCTGCGTGCTTGGCTCAGACACTGCCTGCTCTCTGAAATCACACCGTACACGACATGATGTGTCACAAGTAGTGCCACACAACAATGACATTTAAAGTGTGCCCAGGTGGCCAAGAGAGCCAATGGCATCCTGGCCTGGATCAGGAACAGCATGGCCAGTAGGACGAGGGAGGTTATTCTTCACCTGTACTCAACACTGGTCAGGCCACACCTTGAGTACTGTGTCCAGTTCTGGGCTCCTCAATTCAAGAGAGATGTTGAGGTGCTGGAAGGTGTCCAGAGAAGGGCAACGAAGCTGGTGAGGGGCCTGGAACACAAACCCTATGAGGAGAGGCTGAGGAAGCTGGGATTGTTTAGACTGGAGAAGAGGAGGCTCAGGGCAGACCTCATTGCTGTCTACAACTACCTGAANTGGCTCTTCTAGGATGCATGCTCTAGAGTTTTCTCAGTGTCAGTTGGATGCGAAAGATAAATTAGATCATTTCTGACCATGTCCAACCTGTCTTGTGGCAGATGACCCATTGGAATGGGCTGCCCAGGGAGGTGGTGGAGTCGCCGTCCCCGGTGGTGTTGAAGCCAAGCCTGGCTGGGTACTTAGTGCCATGGTCTGGTTGATTGGCTAGGGCTGGGTGCTAGGTTGGACTGGATGATCTTGGAGGTCTCTTCCAACCTGGCCGATTCTATGACTCTACGACCACAAAGGATCCTGTGTTTCATGAGTGGACAAATGAGCAGAAGTCACCTGAAGTGCAAGAACCTGGGAATTCATTTAATTTGTGCAAAAGCTCTTTCACCTCCTCAGCACTCTTGCCTGATTGATGCTGATACATTTATGAACTGGAAATTATGTGGCTATTGGCCAATGTGCAATATGATAAAATATTACAGTGAGGAGACTTCATATTTTACAACTAAAGAAGCTGAGAAGTGGCTGGTGCTGGAAATAGCACTCAGGTAGAGCCCTAACTGAGAACAGTAATCTAAATGACAAAATAAAGAAGGCCAGGGGAAGTGCACCATTAGGGATGGATGGAGGAGCAACACTAAGGCCAAAATATCCAGCCAAAATATCAAGCATCTTGTTGGACACATCATGAACACCAGCACCACCTTGGATGCTTGGAAAAACAAGGGATTAGTTAAGGAGGTGTGCTAGTTTGAGCCTAGCTAGGAGATTTTGGTGACAAGAATTAGATGCTAGGCTGTGAAAAGGGAACAATAGTGGTTGCTGCTGCACTCATAGGCTTGCTGAGATGGATAAGAACAAGAATATAGATAACAGAGTTTGCTCTCTGACTTTGGCCTGCACTTCTCTCTCTAACCTGCTGTCTGCCTAACTAATCCTTCTGCTTCCTAACCTCCCTGGCTGATCCTCCAAACTCACCTTAAATGTAAGGCAAAGTCTGGGGTAAGGTAGAAGGGTGGCAAGAAGGTGGAAGGGTGGTTGGGAGCCCCTCCTGGGAACTCTGGTTTCTGGGAGGGGAGTTGTGTTTCTGTATTGCCTTTAACTGTATATTTCTGTCTATAGCTGTGTATATTGTAACTCTCTGCTTGTATATTGTGTCAATCCAAAGCTTCATCCAATTTCCAGCTCAGCTGAGTCTAGTCTGGGTGATTTTCTGAAGTGTGAGGGGGCAGGTAACACCCAAAGCATCACAGGAGGGTGATCCATTTGATCCTTGGGAGTATACTTTTGTTAAAGCTGGATCTGCCTGACAAGTTTGTGTCCCCCTGAGGTGAGAGCTTTTCTGGTCATTAAACCTACCCAACAGCCTTTTAAAACTAGCTTCAGCCTCCACCTGGGACCCCTCTTCAACTTAAATCAGCTAATGCATAGCTGTTTCAAGCCACCAACTGGCCTTCCTTTTGCTTCCTCCTTGCATTGCTTCTTCCTGCTCCTTTGTGAAGACATTAATTTACAAGTGTTTTATAATAAAGTATTGTAAAGTATTGAATGCTTTAAAGTATTCAATACTTTAAGAGTATCCTTTACTCCAGAGTCCACTCTGATGGCATTTGGAGGCATGAGAATTGTAGAATCAACCAGGTTGGAAGAGACCTCCAACATCATCCAGTCCAACCTAGCACCCAGCCCTATCCAGTCAACCAGATCATGGCACTAAGTGCCTCATGCAGGTTTATAATTACAAATGGGAGATTACAAATCTTCACATTTTATCTATTCCACAAGCTTTGTTTCTACTGCATTCATATTCCCCCTTCCTAGATCAGAGCAAATAGGAGCTCTTGTGCCCTTTGTGAATCCATAATAGCCACATTTTCATATGGGTGGATACAGACCAAGATGCCTTCTTCCAAGGACTGGAACTCTCCTTTTCTATCCACGGTTAGAATTTCCTTCATTCAACCTCTTACTTTATATTGTGGCTGCACTGTGACACTTCAGAAGTGTCATCACCTTTATCTTTTCACATCCTGATGTAGTCTGTAATCAGCACTAGCTTCAGCGACTCTCATTACTAGCTCTTGAAGTGATCCTTCAGACTCAGCAAGAGCAACTTCATCATCACATTACAGCATCTGCTTTCCTCCAGTTTCAGTCTTGCCACCCCTAGCCAACAACAACGATGTACATTTGCATTTCAGTGCACAGACAGAGCTGATGCTGTGCAGCCCTGCTGGATGTCCTTCCTGCCTATCAACCTGCAACATCCTCTGCCAGTTTGAGCCTAGCTGGGATATTTTGGTGAGAGGCATTAGACGATAGGCTTTGAAAAGGAAACAGTGGTGATGGCTGCTGCACTCATAGGCTTGCTGAGATGCAAAGAGCAAGAACATAAACATGGATAACAGAGTCACTCTCTGTCTGAGGCTGCATGAACAAGGGGACACAGTCTCAAGTTCTTCCAGGGCAGGTCTAGGCTGGATGTTAGGAGGAAGTTGTTGGCAGAGAGAGTGATTGGCATTGGAATGGGCTGCCCAGGGAGGTGGTGGAGTCACCATCCCTGGAGGCCAAGAAAAGACTGGATGAGGCATTTAGTGCCATGGTTTAGATGACTGAATAGGGCTGGGTGCTAGGTTGGACTGGATGATGTTGGAGGTCTCTTCCAACCTGGTTGATTCTATGATTCTCTCTCTAACCTAAATTGCTGCCTGACTAATCTTTCTGCTTCCTAACCTCCCTAGCCAACTCTCCAAACTCAGCCTGGGGTAAGGTAGAGGGGTGGGGAGAAGGTGGAAGGGTGGTTGGGAGCCCCTCCTGGGCACTCTTGTTTCTGGGAGGGGAGTTGTGTTTCTGTATTGCCTTTTTTAACTTGTCTATTTCTGTATGTATTGTAAATACCTGCTTGTATCTTGTGCTAAGTTGTAAATATAAAGCTTCACTCAATTTCCAGCTCGACTGAGCTTAGTCTGGGTGATTTTCTTAAGTGGGGGGGGATGAGTAACACCCAAACCATCACACATCCTTTGTCAGGGTTTTTCTTTTCATCTGTGTCAGGTCACATACAGCACAAGAAATTCTAGAGCTGTGTAAGAAAGCTTCCTCCCAGATATCACCAGAGCTGTGTGCAACATTCAGCTGCTTCCTTCTGCTCTGTAGCACAGGTTCTTTTGTGATGTTGTCTGTTCCCCCCCCCCGCCCCCAGCATCATTCTAAGGGCTGGTTTACATCGTTGTCAGGAGTAGACTGCTCTGTGTTTTGTTCCTTCTGTGCTCAATTTTTGCTCTCCTCCTTTCTCCAAACACTAAGCTCAGGGTGTTTTTTTCCCCCAGTTCTTCTGTTTGAATAGGAAGTGGAATTATTTGGCAACCTGGATGCCCTCTCAGCCTCCCCTTCTCTGAGCACAGAATGAGTTTAGTCTCTCTCCTTAAGTCCCACAGCCACTGCCCTGTTTTTTCACACAGGTTTGCAGATCTTAGGGGAAATCTCGATAGCAGTCCAGCACTGGAGTGTTCTCCTCAGGAACACAAAGCAGGCAGGCAGGAGAATATTTGAAGCATGTAATGATGACTATTCAAGGACCATTCTGTCCTCCTGAAAGAATGATTCAGACAAAAGATGAGGGGTTCTGATGCTGAAATCATATTCTGGTACATGAAGAGACTTAATCTGGCTGTTCTGCTTCTTTGATAGTAACATATTCATAGACTGAATCTCCTTTATCTCTGAGATACTGAACAGGAAAGAACTTTTGCAAAATAGGGAGGAGGATTTACAAGCTTTGAATGCAGCGTCCAGTGCAGAGCCTGAGATGTCCTGCTGCTGCTCTCAGTTGGTGTGTTCCCTCTTCCCTGTGTCCTGCAGCAGCTATTCCTCCTACAGGTAAATGAACTTTCAGAGGGACATGGACAGGCTGCAGAGGTGTTTCCAGGCCAACCTCATGAAACCCAGCAAGGCCAGGTGTAAGGTCCTGCACCTGGGTGGGCACAATCCCAAGCACAGCTTCAGGCTGGGTGGGGAATGGCTGAGAGCAGCCCTGAGGAAAAGGCCCTGGGGGTCTGGGCTGATGAAAAGCTCAACAGGAGCCTGCAGTGTGAGTGCAGCCCAGACAGCAACCCTGTGCTGGGCTGCAGCAAGAGCAGTGTGGGCAGCAGGGCAAGGGAGGGGATTCTGCCCCTTGGCTCTGCTCTCCTCAGACCCCACCTGCAGTCCTGTGTGCAGTTCTGGAGCCCCCAGCACAAGAAGGACATGGAAGTGTTGGAGGCAGGCCAGAGGAGGGGCACGAAGATGATCAGAGGGCTACAGCAGCTCTGCTATGAGCACAGCCTACAAGAGTTGGGGCTCTGCAGCCTGGAGGGACACTTGGAGTGACCTTCCAGTATCTGAAGGGGACCACAGGAAGTCTGGGGAGGGACTATTGACAAGGTCTTGGAATGACAGGATGAGGAGGAATGGGTTTGAACTGTCAGAGGGGAGATTGAAAGTAGATGTTAGGAAAGGGTTGTTTGCAGTGAGGGTGGTGAGACACTGGCACAGGTTGCCCAGGGAGGTTGTGGAGCACGGAAGCACCCAATGTGATCAAAGATCACATTGGGTGATTCTGTGCTCCACAACCTCCCTGAGATGTTCAGTGCCAGGTTGGATGAGGCCTTGAGCAACCTGTTCTAGTGGGAGGTGACCTTGCCTATGGCAGGGGGTTGGAACTGGCTGACCTTCGAGGTCCTTTCCAACCTAAACCATTCTATGATTTAGTTAAATCTTCTGAGACTTCAGTGAGATGAAGAGCTCCAAAAGCAGCTCAGTAAGTTAAAGAAAAAAAACAAACAAACCCAAGAGCAGCATAGAACAGGAAAAAACTCAGAAGACATTAACTAAGCTTTAGCATTTTACCTTTCTTATCTCATTTGTATCCAGCATTATTAAAGCCTGACAGCACTTCTAAGTGCAGCTGTGGTTTGCTCCCAACAGTAAACCATGCTGAAAGCAGATCAGTACAAGTGTTAATAAAGCATTAATAAATCCTCCCTACATGAGAGTGGTATTGCAGGGTAGGCATTGATAGAGAGTTTAGGTCACTTAGAAGGGCTGGCTGGGATCCATATGCTCAGCTGTCATCTCGGGATGACAGCTGAGAAATAGGTACCAAACCTTAACATAAGAGGCTTTAACATCTCTTAACTCACTTCTTCACATAAGAACCAATTCTTTACACGTTATTTCAAACATAACTTCTTGGAGAAGCATCATCTTCTTTGGCAGCATTTCTGGGAAGCACAATTATCCATCAGAAGAGTCTAAATAAATGCATTGAAACATAAAAGAAGTTTTCAACCCATAAAAAGGCAGAAAAGGGAAATAAGAGGGCTGAAGATGAGCCAGCAGTGTGCCCAGGTGGGCAGGAAAGCCAATGGCATCCTGGCCTGCATCAGGAAGAGTGTGGCCAGCAGGACATGGGAGGTTATTATGTCCCTGGACTAAGCACTGCTCAGGCCACACCTTGAGTACTGTGTCCAGTTCTGAGCTCCTCAATTCAAGAGAGATGTCGAGGTGCTGGAAGGTGTCCAGAGAAGGTGGATGAAGATGGTGAGGGGCCTGGAGCACAGCCCTGTGAGGAGAGGCTGAGGGAGCTGGGGGTGTGCAGCCTGCAGAAGAGGAGGCTCAGGGCAGAGCTCATTACTGTCAACAACTACCTGAAGGGAGGTTGTAGCCAGGTGGGGGTTGATCTCTTCTGCCAGGCAAGCAGCAACAGAAGAAGAGGACACAGTCTCAGGTTGTGCTGAGGGAGGTCTATGCTGGATGTTAGGAGGAAGTTGTTGGCAGAGAAAGTGATTGGCATTGGAATGGGCTGCCCAGGGAGGTGGTGGAGTCACCGTGCCTGGAGGTGTTGAAGCCAAGCCTGGCTGGGGCACTTAGTGCCATGGTCTGGTTGATTGTCTAGGGTTGGGTGCTAGGTTGGACTGGATGATCTTGGAGGTCTCTTCCAATCTGATTGATTCTATGATTCTGGCCACACTATTCCTGATCCATGCCAGGATGCCATTGGCAGTAGGCAGAGAGCCAGAGAATGCTTTGCATGACAGGGACAAGGAGGTCATTAAGGCACATGCTATTTATTTCAATATTGTTCATGGTCTATATTGTACTAAAACTATAAAAAAGCCAAGTGTGACTGACCCAGAACAGTTTGACTTCAGTCCTAGCTGGGTTTAACCACAGTTCACATTGTCCTCCTTCCTACTCATTTTCTGCCTTCAGCAGTGGCACTGTCAACATCTGGGGTGTCTCTCCTGAGGCATGTGCCAAACCTTTTGCTTCAGCACTTAGCATTCAGCTCCTAAAGTCAGGTGTTTTTCATGACATGTGGGTTTTTGGGGTGTGTTTAAGTAGCAACTTGATTTGCCAAAAGATCCTCAGAGTTGGATTTCCTGCCAGGAGGCACAGACAAAATTGTACTGCTAGAACTATCCTGGGATAGTTACTCCTTTACAAGGCACTGTTCAGGCTGCTTTTTGAAGCCAAATTAAATTATGCCTTTCCCTAAGCTGCAATCTTCTATATCCCAGGGTGAGTGGCCAGCTGAAAGAAAGGACTACACTGACATAACAATGTCATTTAATATTCATATGCTAGGTTATGCCAAAAAGAATGAGTCGCATGGCTTATGAGGAGAGGCACAATGTGCTCTTGTGGCCAAGAAGGCCAATGGGATCCTGGGGTGTATTAGGCAGAGTGTGGCCAGCAGATCAAGGGAGGTTCTCCTCCCCCTCTACTCTGCCCTGCTGAGACTTCGTCTTGAATACTGTGCTCAGTTTGGGGCTCCCCAGTTGAAGAGGGACAGGGATCTGCTGGAGAGGGTCCTGCAGAGAGCTGTAAGGATGATGAGGGGACTGGAGGGCATGGCTGATGAGGAGAGGCTGAGGGACCTGGGCCTGTTTAGTCTGGAGAAGAGAAGACTGAGAGGGGATTTGATAAATGTTTGTAAGTATCTGAGGGCTGGTTAGGAGTGGGGGGACAGGCTCTGCNTTTTTAGTCCCTAGGGCTGTGGAGAAAAACATGACTCAAGTGTATTGAAAAAGTATACAGGATCCCAGGCTCACAGGTTGTTAGGGGTTGGAAGGGACCCAAAGAGATCATCCAGTCCAACCCCCCTGCCAGAGCAGGACCACACAATGTAGCTCAGGTCACACAGGAACACATCCAGACAGGCCTTGAAAGGCTCTAGAGAAGGAGACCTCCACAACCTCTCTGGGGAGCCTATTCCAGTGCTCTGTGACCCCTACAGTCAAGAAGTTCCCCCTTGTGTAGAACCTCCTGTGCTGCAGCTTACATTCCTTGCTTCAGCTGACATTCCTTGCTGCTTGTTCTATCCCAGGAAGCAAGTGAGCAAAGCCTGTCCCCCTTTCTGAGTCTAGTCTGGGTGAATTCATTGTGTGTGGGGGCAGATATCTCCCAAACCATCACATCAATGATTGATGCGAAGCCCTGCGCATAACTGATCATGGTTACTGGATTAACATGTGGCTTTTGAGCTGCTCCAGTCCATATCCCACATTTCTGTAGCAATAAATACTGTATTACCTACATGCAGGGAACTGAGTCCCTTTTTCCTAGGACTCTGCAGATATAGAAGAAGATAGAGGAGTGTGCACCAGTCCAGCAGTGAAAAAGCCTGCGTATCATCCTCAGTCTGAACCTTGTAGAGGGCAACCTATGAGCCATAATGGCCAATAAACCTGGTGATGCACCTGCTGATGTGTGTGTGTGCATACATGTAACACAAGCTGCATCATCACAGCTACAGACCTCTCCTGCTAATGCCAGGAGAACAGGACGTGATCCTGCTTCTGTGAGATGCTAACCAGCTCAAAGGAAGCAGAGTTGGAAGACTGTGATGCATAAATTGGACATTTATGGATAAGCTGAAAGAAGGATCAAAGAAGTGTAGGTCTGGAGACTCCAGGAAACCTGATGGGCTGTGAGAAAAGTCTTAACTCCTCATGGACTTGTTTGTGCAAGCAGGGAGAGCAGTGTGAAGCACTTTCTGGCATGACCCACTGAAGATTTAGAGTGGTCACTCTCCAGCTGCCTGGTTGTCAGCATGGAATATCTGCTGGGGGAGCTTGGGTTTTAGTGACTCCCAGCACCTCCAAGAGTACTTTGATATCTCTTCTTATGAAAAGATGATCATCATGGTTTTAATGCCAGCACTTGCCCTGGGGCAATGGTCCAAGTGCTGGGGTTTTGTATGCCAAAACGAGGAAAGTTAATTCAACACCCTTGATAACAACAATAGTACTTTGTGCTTTTGATCTTCAAAGCACTTTACAAACATCAGCTAATTAATTAATCCTTACAATGCTCCTCTGCTGTTATCTCCATTTAGCAGATGGGGAAATTGAGTCAGAGAAGTTAAATGACTTGCCCAGGGCTATGTAAGAGTTGGCATCCGAGTTGTGATGGGGAATTCCTGACTCCTCCTTTCAAATCTCCAAAATGGCTGTTTGCTGCTGCTGCTGCAGACCTGAGTCTGCTTTAACTGCAGGCACTGGACTGAGCAGCTGGGCAGCAGCACTGACTCAGAGGTGTACTTTGTCAGATGTGGACCGCTCAAGGTGCTCCCTGTAGACTTGCATTGTGGTGCTAGCGTCAGAGAGGGTTGAGCTTTGTGAAGGGTTTCACAGGCTCACAGGATGTTAGGGGTTGTAAGGGACCCAAGCAGATCATCGAGTCCAACCCCCCTGCCAGAGCAGGACAATCCTATCTAACACAGATCACACAGGAACACATCCAGACAGGCCTTAAAGGCTCCAGAGAAGGAGACTCCACAGCCTCTCTGGGAAGCCTGTTCCAGTGCTCTGTGACACCTACAGTCAAGAAGTTCCCCCTCGTGTTGAGGCAGAACCTCTTTTGCTGCAACTTACACCCATTGCTCCTTGTCCTAGCCCAGAGAGCAGTGAGCAGAGCCTGTCCCCCCCCATCCTGCCCAGCCCTCAGATACTTACAAACATTTATCAAATCCCCTCTCAGTCTTCTCTTCTCCAGACTAAACAGGCCCAGGTCCCTCAGCCTCTCCTCATCAGGCATGCCCTCCAGTCCCCTCATCATCCTCATAGCTCTCTGCAGGACCCTCTCCAGCAGATCCCTGTCCCTCTTCAACTGGGGAGCCCCAAACTGAGCACAGTATTCAAGACGAAGTCTCAGCAGGGCAGAGTAGAGGGGGAGGAGAACCTCCCTTGATCTGCTGGACACACTCTGCTTAATACACCCCAGGAATCCCATTGGCCTTCTTGGCCACAAGAGCACATTGCTGTGCCATGGGTAACTTGTTAGCCAGCAGGACCCCCAGATTTCTTGTGTTCCTCTGTCTACAGAGCTTCCAGAAAGGAGCTGACTCCTGTCTGGCCAGCCTGGCCCAGAGCTTGTGCCTACTGCTGGACGTGATGATGCTCACCACTCGCAAGAGCACGTCCCAGAGATGCTGCCTCACTGCTCAGCAGCAAAAAGCCAGGATTTGGTGTACTCTGAAAATTCTTTGACTGTGTCCCCTGAAGGGAACAGCTCAAAGCTCCCAAAGTAAACAGCTCAAAGAAGAGTTCCAGAGGGGGATTTTTTTTTTTTTTAATTCTTCAGTTTAAAGGATACAAAAAAATCTTTTGGGTCAGGTCTTGATGTGATTCCCTACACTATTGTTACCTGTTTAATTTAGTCTCTTCAGTTACTGATGTGATGTAGAAAGTTTGAACTGAGGAAATAATTAAAGGTCCTAAATTTTGCTCCTCAAGATAGTTCTATATCTGATGATGACTTCCCCTACTGCTCAGGGGTAGGGTTGCTGAAGATCAATTACAAAATCAGAGTCATAACAATGTGAAAGGAATCATCTTCCCATTTTGCCAGCAGAAAACTGGTCAGTATTACTAGAGAGCAGCATGCATTAGCTAAATATGAGGGAGGTTATTCTGCCCCTGTGCTCTACACTGGCCAGGCCACACCTTGAGTGCTGTGTCCAGTTCTGGGCTCCTGAATTCAAGAGAGATGTTGAGGTGCTGGAAGGTGTCCAGAGAAGGGCAATGAAGCTGGTGAGGGGCCTGGAGCACAGCACTGTGAGGAGAGGCTGAGGGAGCTGGGGGTGTGCAGCCTGCAGAAGAGGAGGCTCAGGGCAGAGCTCGTTGCTGGCTACAACTATCTGAGGGGAGGCTGTAGCCAGGTGGGGTTGGGCTCTGCTGCCAGGCAAGCAGCAATAGAACAAGGGCACGCAGTCTCAAGCTGTGCCAGGGGAGGTCTATGCTGGATGTTAGGAGGAAGTTGTTGCCAGAGAGAGTGATTGGCATTGGAATGCGCTGCCCAGGGAGGTGATGGAGTCGCTGTTCCTGGAGGTGTTGCCTGGATGAGGCACTTAGTGCCATGGTCTGGTTGTTTGTCTAGGGCTGGGTGCTAGGTTGGACTGGATGATCTTGGAGGTCTCTTCCAACCTGCTTGATTCTGTGATTCTATGATTCTATGAAAAGCAATAACAGTTGTGAAAGTATATTGCCACTTGCAGTGTACACTTTGCAATGGTTAACATCACAAGCTGCTCAAAAAAGGCACTGTAGGATAAATTAAAGTAAAAAAGTGAGTAATGAGCATCTTTGCAAGATTAGATATTCAAGCAGAGGTATGGTAAGATGCTATGTTGGAAAGATGCTGACTCTCCAATGCATAGGAAGGATATCTACATCTAAAAGGGCAGGAAAACCAAAGTATTGTCCTCAAATTGAGAGGTGAATTGGAACCCCTGAGGTTGGAAGGCACCTCTAAAGCTCACGGCTCTGAGCAGCCTAATCCAGTAGAAGCTATCCCCACTCAGGGCAGGGAGGTTGAAACAAGATGAACTTCACATCTCTCCCAACACAAACCATTCTATGATTCTAAGGGAAGTTGAGAGCTTTGCCCGAGATAGGAAGTGTGCCCATTATGCAGAGCTTTTTATAGAGGACTTGTAATGACATATTCATGTTCAAAGGAGTTCAGTATGGTTTGTTCGTGGCAAAAAATAGCTCCTGGTGAAGACAAAAATAAATTGGCCTGGGATTTTCCTTTGTTAGAAATGAAAGTGTCTCACAGAATTATTAATAGCTGTGTGGTCTTTTTGGTGCTAGTGGATTTTTTCTGTGGAGCTGTAGTGCAGGAGGGAGTTCTGATCTTTCTTCTCCAGCGTTCTGACAGTGTTGCCTCTTTGCTATTTATTGTTTGAGAGAGAAAGAGCAACGCTCAGCCCTTTAACCTCGGAGATGTCTGATGGCACTTTCTGCAATCAGCACTGACAGTTCAAGGAGAAAGGTCTGGTGTGTGTTCTAGGTACTCAAGGGTTAAAGGAGGTCCCATAAATAAATGATGGCTGCATTTTTAGAGCACTTTGCTAAGAACAAGAATGGCAGAAAATATCACAAGGCTGTCAAATCAGATTAAAGCCCATGTGCTCTGAGTAATCTGTGGGGAAAAGGAACAAACTGTGTGTTTGTCACGTATTAAAGATGTTTTCTTAAAAAGCTGATTGGTTGAATGAGCACAGAAACCCACCCTTGCCTTTGCCCATCTCTCCTGGCTTCTCTCTTCTGCTTAGTTTTGAGTGTAGCTTACAAAACAGCAGTGGGTAACAGCATATTCCAGATGAGCTCATGAAGAATAGAGCTGTAGAACCAAGTGGGCATGCATGCATGGGATAAAAATGTGTAGTGTGTATAGGACAGAACCACAGACTCACAGTTTCTTAGGTTGGAAAAGACCTTCAAGCTCCCCGAGTCCAATCATTAGTTTCACACTGACAAGTCCTTGACTAACCCAAATCCCTCAGCACAACATCTAATCACTATGAATTGCTATGGTTGGAAAGGACCACCAGGAGCAGCCAGTCCAACCCTCATCCCAGCAGGCTTCATCACCAGACCATAGCCTCAAGCACCACATCCACTCTCCTTTTAAACACCTCCAGGGATGGTGACTCCACCACCTCCCTGGGCAGCCTGTTCCAGTGCCTGACCACCTGCTCAGTAAAGAACTTCCTCCCAACATCCAACCTAAACCTCCCCTGGCACAACTTGAGGCCATTTCCTCTTGTCCTAGCCTCAGCAATTCAGGAGAAGAGACCAGCTCCAGTCTCACTACAACCTCCTTTTAGGTAGCTGTAGAGGGCAATAAGGTCCCCTCTCAGCCTCTTCTCCAAACCAAACACCCCCAGCTCCCTCAGCCACTCCTCACAGGCCATGTTTGCCAGACCTCTCCCCAGCCTCGTTGCCCTTCTCTGCCCCTGCTCCAGCACCTCAATGTCCCTCCTGTACTGTGGTGCCCAAACTGGGCACAGTACTCGAGGGTCTCAGGAGTGCTGAGTACAGGGGCATGAGCACCTCCCTACTGCTGCTGGTCACACCACTGCTGATCCAAGACAGGATGCTGTTGGCTTTCTTGGCCACCTGGGCACACTGCTGGCTCATGTTCAGCAGGCTGCCCACCAACTCCCCCAGGTCATTTTCTGCCAGGCAGCTCTCCAGCCACTCCTCCCCCAGGCTGTAGGGCTGCTGGGGGTTGCTGTGTCCAAAGTGCATGACCCAGCACTTGGCCTTGTTAAACCTCATGCAATTGGCCTCAGCCCATGGCTCCAGCCTGTCCCAATCCCTCTGCAGGGCCTTCCTACTCTCCAATATGAATTTTCTCAGCAAGGTTTTCTAAACCCAGCCACACAAGTGCCTTCAAAAGTTAACCTCACAACTTCTGCTGCTTCATAGCACATGGGAAGTAGGTTTATTCTTGGTCTCCTCGTACCAGAATTGGAGGAATTTACATGCAGCACTCAGAAGCACAGCAGATTGCTAACCAATTATCCTAAAGATCTAGAATTTGCATCATGTAAAGGTGTGATCAGAGACCATGACCTTTTTAAGTAGTTTTGTCAATGGGGATGCAAAGGTCCTGGTAGGAAGCTGTGAATTTTAGAACTGTCACAACTATGGGGAGCAATGTGGCCAGTCCTTTCAGGTAGCTCACAAATGAACTCCTTTTCTCCAGATTTCATAGAATCACAGAATCAACCAGCTTGGAAGAGATCTCCAACATCATCCAGTCCAACCTAGCTCCCAGCCCTGGCCAATCAACCAGACCATGGCACTAAGTGCCCCAGCCAGGCTTGGCTTCAACACCTCCAGGGATGGTGACTCCACCACCTCCCTTGGCAGCCCATTCCAGTGCCAATCACTCTCTCTGCCAGCAACTTCCTCCTAACATCCAGCCTAGACCTGCCCTGGCACAACTTGAGGCTGTGTCCTGTTCTTCTATTGCTGCTTGCCTGGCAGAAGAGCCCAACCCCACCTGGCTACAGCCTCCCTTCAGGTAGTTGTAGACAGCATGTGGCTTTTGAGCTGTTCCAGTCCATATTCCTAGCTTTTAGCCTGGCTGTTAGCCTGGGTGCATGTTCTGACTGCCTGGCACATCCTCCTGTATCCTCTCTGCCCAGTTTTCCATGGGAAGAATGCCAGTGTGTGGACTGAAAGGATCAATGCTATGACTTGGCAAGACTTTTGTTTGGGAAATCAAATGCCTAAGCATAGAGCAGTCTGCCTGAGCTCAGCTCTGTGTGTGCAGATTATAGACATAGCAACTTGTCTCTGTCTTCCACCACCCCACAGAACAAATCATTTTCTCCTGTATCAGTTTTAGGGATGAGAGACCTGCATTGGCCCATAAATCCATCTTTCAGTCTCACATGTTATTTGGCTCAGCTGAACTCGGAGGCAAACTCAAAGTAAACAAAAGACTTCTATTTGATGAAAAAGCTCAGAAGAAGGAAGACAAAAGGAATGACTGAAATCCTCTTGTTGACACTTTATGATATGGCTCCTTGTGCCACATACAGTGTGTTAAACACCTCAGGCAGAACCTGAGGTAATGAAAGGCCTTGTCATTTGAGTCAGATGCTTATGGTGCTCTTAGATCAGAAATAAGAGCAGGGTATTCAAGACACAGAATCACAGAGTGTCAGGGGTTGGAAGGGACATCTAGAGACCCATCAATCCAGCTCCCAAAGCAGGATCACCTAGGGCAGGCTGCACAGGAGCACATGCAGGAGGGTTTTGAAAGTCTCCAGAAGAGGAGTCTCCACAGTTTCCCTGGGCAGCCTGCTCCAGTGCTCCTTATCATAGAATCATAGAATCAACCAGGTTGGAAGAGACCTCCAGGATCATCCAGTCCAACCCAGCACCCAGCCCTATCCAGTCAACCAGACCATGGCACTGAGTGCCTCATCCAGGCTTTGCTTCAACACCTCCAGGGATGGTGACTCCACCACCTCCCTGGGCAGCCAGACTTCTGTGCTCCCAAAACACCCTGAAGGTGTTCAAGGCTAGGATGGATGAGGCCTTGAGCAACCTGTTCTAGTGGGAGGTGTCCCTGCCTATGGCAGGGGGTTGGAACTGGCTGATCCTTGAGGTCCCTTCCAACCTCAACCATTCTATGACTCTATGATCCATTCTATGATCTCGGCTCTGCAGCACTTGTTACATAGAATCATAGAATCATAGAACGGTTTAGGGTGGAAGGGACCTCAAGGATCATCCAGCTCCAACCCCCTGCCATAGGCAGGGACACCTCCCACTAGAGCAGGCTGCTCAAGGCCTCATCCAGCCTGGCCTTAAATGCCTCCAGGGAGGAAGCATCCACAACCTCCCTGGGCAACCTGTGCCAGTGTCTTACCACCCTCACTGTAAAGAACTTCCTCCTAACATCCAATCTAAATCTTCCCTCTTCCAGCTTAAACCCATTCCCCCTCGTCCTGACATTACCAGACCTTGTCAATAGTCCCTCCCCAGCCTTCCTGTAGGCTTCCTTCAGATACTGGAACATAAACACAGAATCATTCTGTGATTACAAAAGGTTTTATCACAGATGTAATCAGACAGTTTAAAATGCTACAAATAAGAGCACATAGGCAAAGAATGCAAAGATTTTAAACAGAGCAGAGCAATCATTAGCAAATGACAAGTTGATAATGCTCATCACTACAGAGGACAAACTTTAATTAACTCACTGACTCCTTTTAACAGAAGGAAAAACAAAGCTGTTAAGCAAAAAGATTTGATCATTTGGGTTCCCAGGTTCCTAAGGCAAATTCACATCAAAGAAATGATTCCTTTAAGCAATTTCAAGGACAAGTTTTTTTGGAAATCAATAACTGTTGTCAATCTCCTAAATAGTTGCTTGAGTCTAGGAAAGATAAAGAGGGAAAAAACCCCACATTGACAAATTCAGCCACATGTTACTTTTAATTAGAGTGCCTGGGATAAATTCATTATGCCCAGCATGTGAAATGCTTTGTTGACAGGAATACTGTGAACAGTGCAAGGGCAGAAGAGATGCCATTGAAACAACTAAAAAGTATGGTTTTAGGAAAGGAAATTGCCTGGCAGGGGAATGCTTGTGCTGATGAAAAGGATGTGAATCAAAAGGAGGTCCAAATGGAAGCAACCAGGTTCAGATCTGCCTCCCCATTCACATTTAAGGTGGGAAGTTTGCAAAACCAAGCTTCTCTGTGAAAGAAACTCAGCAGAGCTTCAACTGTCATCCTGCCCAGGGTTGCATGGATAACATATTTAGCTCAACATGCTTCTGAGAGGGCAACTTATACATAAGAAAGAGCATCTGCATGTTTCAGGAGATAGGGCGCTCTGGGAGCTGCCTGCATTCCCACTTTGGTTGCATAACTCTGCTGGTATCACTGTACCACTCTAACTAGGCCACTCAGACTCCTAGGGTATGTTTGTGCACTGTATTATGCAATTTCATGCAGTAACACCCAAATTCAAGCTAAATGATTCTCTCTATTCAAGGCAGTCGAGTTGTGCCAGCCCTATCCTTCTGCCCTACCTGTTTCAAACGTTTGCAAGCTCAGCACAAGCCAAATGGACATTTCTACAGTGGGCATTTCTGGGTCAGCACAACTCCAGGCTGGGTGGGGAGTGGTTGAAAACAGCCCTGAGGATAAGGGCCTGGGGGCCTAGGGTGATGAAAAGCTCAACATGGGCTTGCAGTGTTGGAAGAGACCTCCAAGCTCATCCAGTCCAACCTAGCACCCAGCCCTGTCCAAATAACCAGACCATGGCACTAAGTGCCTCATCCAGGCTTTGCTTCAACACCTCCAGGCACGGTGACTCCACCACCTCCCTGGGCAGCCCATTCCAATGCCAATCACTCTCTCTGACAACAACTTCCTCCTAACATCCAGCATAGACCTGCCCTGGCACAGCTTGAGACTGTGTCCTCTCCTTCTCTTGCTGCTTGCCTGGCAGAAGAGCCCAACCCCACCTGGCTACAGCCTCCCTTCAGGTAGTTGTAGACAGCAATGAGGTCACCCCTGAGCCTCCTCTTCTGCAGGCTGCACACCCCCAGCTCCCTCAGCCTCTCCTCACAGGGCTGTGCTCCAGGCCCCTCACCAGCTTCATTGCCCTTCTCTGGACACCTTCCAGCACCTCAACATCTCTCTTGAATTGAGGGGCCCAGAACTGGACACAGCACTCAAGGTGTGGCCTGGCCAGTGTTGAGCACAGGGGTACAATAACCTCCCTTGTCCTGCTGGCCACACTGCTCCTGAGCCAGGCCAGGATGCCACTGGCTCTCTTGGCCACCTGGGCACACTGCTGGCTCATGCTCAGCTACTGTCACACAGTTAATTTCCCTTAGTGTGGGGTGACTGCATGCAAGCTCCTTCCAGCCTTACAGGAAGCACTTTCTGGTCCACAAATCACACCCAGGAACCAATGTAGAAAAACATCCACTACTTTAGGACAACATCACATCAGTGGATTGGCTGAGCAAGGTCACCACAAGGGTTTCTCCCAGCCTTCATTTTCCTGTGATTCTACAACTATTTCAAAGTATGGAGTATTACATTTCTGTGCTCAGGCACTGTCCTTCGGCAGTGTTTGATGTAGTCATGCAGATAAGTCCATAGAGTCCCTCCTGGGGGAAGCCAGAGGGTGGTGAATCTCCAGGTTGTGCTGCCTTGGACAGAATCAGGCCCAGCCTGGAGTCACAGCACCATGCAGATGAGTACAGCAATTGACTTTTGTTCATTTTCTGTGTCAGTGGTCTGGAAAAATGAGAGGCCAGTCGGGTGGGAGAACTCCTGATTATGCAAAATCCAGGAAGAAGAAAACACAGAATGACTTGGAGGAAATAAAAGAGCTAGACCAGACAAGTGCAATTCCAAAGGCTTGAGACAAAGATTGGTAGATGAAGTTATGGAGGTGAAGACAAGGATGAAGGGTGGAGGAGTAAAACTCAGTTAGGGTCTTTTAACACTGTGAATGTAAACTGGTGAGCATAGGTTGTGAATGCAAATCCTAATATCTTTTGCTCTTCTCTACTCCACTTTGGTGAGACCCCTCCTGGAGTACTGCATCCAGGTCTGGAGTCCCCATTACAAGAAGGATGTGGAGACGCTGGAGTGTGTCCAGAGAAGGGCCACGAGGATGCTCAGAGGGCTGCAGCAGCTCTCTTATAAGGACAGACTGAAAGAGTTGGGACTGTGCAGTCTCCAGAAGAGGAGGCTCCCAGGTGACCTTCTTGTGGCCTTCCAGGGTCTGAAGGGGCCTACAAAAAAAAAGCTGGGGAGGGACTTTTTAGGCTATCAGGGAGTGACAGGACTGGGGGGAATGGAGCAAAGCTGGAGCTGGGTAGGTTCAGGCTGGACATGAGGAGGAAGTTGTTGAGCATGAGAGTGGTGAGAGCCTGGAATGGGTTGCCCAGGGAGGTGGTTGAGGCCCCATGGCTGGAGGTGTTTAAGGCCAGGCTGGATGAGGCTGTGTGCAGCCTGCTCTAGGGTAGGGTGTCCCTGTGCATGGCAGGGGGCTTGGAATTGGCTGATCCTTGTGGTCCCTTCCAACCCTGACTGATTCTATGATTCTTGGGAATTCAGAGAATAGCTTTGCCCTAAGGAAATGTTGAGTTTTTTTCCAGTACAGATGATCCTCTTCTCAAATTTTCAACATAAAGTTAAAAAGGAGCCATGCAAAACCAATATGCAGATGAATTCTTTCTAAGCATTTGAACAATTAATGCATCTTTTCCTACATTTGGACCATAACTAAAATAACATTTCAAAGACAGAACATTTCAATTCACTGCTTTCAAAGGTTAGATCTTAAAAAGCCACACTTTTCTGCAGCTTGCCCCACACCTTCCTTCTTTCTCTCTTAGTGCAAGCAAATGCCTTAAGAGAGCAAATCCAGTTGGGGTCTCAGTGAACACAGCAGTCTGTGTTTCTCTATGCAGCAAGTGTATTATTGGCTGCTGTGCAAGATCATAGATTGGATCATAGAATGGTTTAGGTTTGAAGGGCCCTCAAGAATCAGCCAGTTGCACTCCCTGCCATAGGCAGGGACACCTCCCACTAGAACAGTTCGCTCAAGGCCTGATCCAACCTGGCCTTGAACACCTCCAGGGAGGCTGTGGAGCACAGAATCGTCACAGAAGGGCACCAAAGATGGTGAGGGGCCTGGAGCACAGCCCTGTGAGGAGAGGCTGAGGGAGCTGGGGGTGTGCAGCCTGCAGAAGAGGAGGCTCAGGGCTGACCTCATTGCTGTCTACAACTACCTGAAGGGAGGTTGTAGCCAGGTGGGGTTGGGCTCTTCTGCCAGGCAACCAGCAACAGAACAAGGGGACACAGTGTGAAGTTGTGCCAGGGAAGGTCTATGCTGGATGTTAGGAGGAAGTTGTTGTCAGAGAGAGTGATTGGCATTGGAATGGGCTGCCCAGGGAGGTGGTGGAGTCACCATCCCTGGAGGTGTTCAAGAAAGGACTGGATGAGGCATCTAGATGACCGAATAGGGCTGGGTGCTAGGTTGGACTGGATGGTGTTGGAGGTCTCTTCCAACCTGGTTGATTCTACTTCTTCTAAAGTAGATATTGGAAGCAATAAAATGGGTTTGGGCATTGCTCCACTCTTAATGGTTGCATAGAGGTGCTTTAGAGTGTAGAGAGAGTTTAATAAAACCACCAGCATGCCTTGCTACCAACAGATAATGTGAATAAATGATCTGGAGTGTAGTAAAAAATGCTGACTAAATAGCAGGGTTATGATCCAATGACAACAACTTATAGGGACTAGTGAAAGAGTTATGATAGCCACGTTCTGGTACAGGAACATCTATCTATTGCACTCATTTAGAGGTAACCTAATCAGGGAAAGCAGTAAATCTACAGAATGCTTTTCCTAATTGTAGTGAAGGAATTAAAGCAGATCATGAGGGACAATTCACCTTGGTGGGGAAAAAAAATCCTCTACAGAGGCTTAAAGCCTTAAGTTCTATCCAGAGCATCTCCTGGTGTAGTTTTTTTCATAGAATAGAATCATAGATTCAACCAGGTTGGAAGAGACCTCCAGGGAGGGAGAATCCACGACCTCCCTGGGCAACCTGTGCCAGTGTCTCACCACCCTCACTGCAAACAACCCTTTCCTAACAGCTACTTTCAGTCTCCCCTCTGACAGTTCAAACCCATTCCTCCTC
>WAAF01000415.1:107693-124408 GCA_013400475.1 Tricholaema leucomelas
ATTCTCTTCTCTTCTCTTCTCTTCTCTTCTCTTCTCTTCTCTTCTCTTCTCTTCTCTTCTCTTCTCTTCTCTTCGCTTCGCTTCGCTTCGCTTCGCTTCGCTTCGCTTGTCTTCCTGATATCCAGGAGCGAGATGAGAACCAGAAAGTTTAACAGCTCCTATCCAATGAAAATGTCTAGATGCAGTTCTTGTGATGGAACCCTGCCTGAGAGCTCTCACATTTCCACAGCTGTTACCAATTATGATAACATTTACTTTCACAGCAGTTCTCCAGCAATTCCTTACCAGGGCTCAGTTCTCTCCCTCCAGTAACAGAAGCTGTCGACTAACTACCGGAAATCTCCCTTAATTAACAGTGGCCACAGAGTTAGCCTTCCATGCAAACATCAAATTAGAAGTGTCCACAGGGCTGTATACAAATCAGAATCCACAGTTGCCAGCCAAACCACACACTGTAGATGTGGCTTTGTAGGGAGAACCCAAGAATTTGCTTTCCCAAACCGCATGTACCTACTACTATCTTGTTTAGTTCTAGCTGTAGGAAAGCTGACAGCTTGCAAGGGAGCCAGCAATGCTGTGTCCACACTGGGGAGTATCCCATTCATCAGATGACCTTACTAGAAGGCAAAACTGCCACAGTAAGAGGAGTTGTCCCTTGAGGGATTTGATATTGTCAATAATTTTTGCAAATCATGGTCTGTTCTGGTTTCTTCTCTAGAAACAACTGACAGGCTGTGGCTGAGAGCAGCCAGGCAGAGAGCAACCTGGGGGTGCTGGTAGAGAGGAGCTGAAGATAAGGCAGCAGTGTGCCCAGGTGGGCAAAAGAGCCAATGGCATCCTGGCCTGCATCAGGAACAGTGTGGCCAGCAGGACAAGGGAGGTTATTCTGCCCCTAGACTCAGAACTGCTCAGGCCACACCTCGAGTGCTATGTCCAGTTCTGGGCTCCTCAATTCAGGAGAGATGTTGAGGTACAGGAACATGTCCAGAGAAGGGCAGCAAGGCTGGTGAGGGGCCTGGAGCACAGCCCTGTGAGGAGAGGCTGAGGGAGCTGGGGGTGTGCAGTCTGCAGAAGAGGAGGCTCAGGGCAGAGCTCATTGCTGTCTGCAACTACCTGAAGGGAGGCTGTAGCCAGGTGGGGTTGGTCTCTTCTCCCAAGCAAGCAGCAAGAGAAGAAGGGGACACAGTGTGAAGTTGTGCTGAGGGAGGTCTAGGCTGGATGTTAGGAGGAAGTTGTTGGCAGAGAGAGTGATTGGCATTGGAATGGGCTGCCCAGGGAGGTGGTGGAGTTGCTGTGCCTGGAGGTGTTGAAGCCAAGCCTGGCTGGGGCACTTAGTGCCATGGTCTGGTTGACTGGATAGGGCAGGGTGCTAGGTTGGACTGGATGATCTTGGAGGTCTCTTCCAACATTGTTGATTCTATGATTTGATGATCTTAGAGGTGTCTTCCAACCTGGTTGATTCTATGGTTCTATGACATATATGCTCCTCAGTATTCTGTTCCACCTACACAGAATTATAGAGGAGGGGAGGGAAAGTGCAAGGTGAGACATTTCCTCCTGTGTTCATGTGCTTCTATTTTTTTTTAACTGCAATTCCAAAGGAAGAGGTGAGATTGGAAAACAGGCAAGACTACATCTGACCCAGCTCTGCTGTGATCAGCTCATTTCATCTGAGGAAACTACTTTCACAAGCATGAGCAAAGCACGTTCAAAGCACTTAGTGCCGTGGTCTGGTTGACTGGATAGGGCTGGGTGCTAGGTTGGACTGGATGATCTTGGAGGTCTTTTCCAACCTAGTTGATTCTATTCTAAAGCTGAGGAGTGCTCTCCACTTCCTGCATGCTCACCAAGCCTATAGGATCAGTCGTGCTGTGGGAACCTGCCTTGAAGTCCTTGGCCTCAGAGAGATACTGAACACACACCAGTATCAGATTCTTTGTTTCCAAAACATCAAGAGAGACCTGATTCCTTATTCCTTTTCAAGTTTCTCCTAAAGTGGTGTAAATCATCTTGGAGGTCTCTTCCAACCTGGTTGAGTCTATGATAAATCTCAGTTTGAACACCTTGCTCCCACTAACCAAAGCAGGTCAAGAAAAATACCCATCCTGTTCTACAGGCAGACTCTTAAAGGCAAGCAGTAATATCTCCTGAACATCAGAGCTCACAGACAGCAGGAAAAAAAAACAACCAACCCAGCATGTCTTGTGGGGAAATAAACATTTCATAATTGCTAATGTTTCCTTTTGGAGAAGTAAAAAGCCTGCACACGTTAAAAAAAGAAAAGAAAAAGATTCAATTTGCAGTTTAAATACAGCTGCAGTAATTCTTACACACCACACAGCTGTTCAGAGCCCTGGCAGCTGTCCATATCTGCTGTGTCCTATCATGTGTTTTCCAGTATTGTCTTCCTAACACATAAAGGCCTGATTTAACTGCTGGGAAAAGATTGTAGTCCTTGTCAAGTAGATGCTGCTGCTCCAATTCACACACCTATGTCTCATCACTGCTGGCTTTAGCTCTTGTCAAACCTCTTTATCTCCCTGTGAACGCAACCATTTAGTTTTGCTATTTTCTTCTCCTGTTTTTTTTTGGGCATTAACCTACATACTGGTGGCAGACCCCAAATTATGCACTTGTTTGTTAGACACAAACCAAAATCATAGCTAACACACAGCTATATTGTGCAAATAACTGAGATGACAAATGCTTTGACCAAAACACAGCAGATGTGTTGATCCCACTGCCAGTGCAGAGTGGGAAAGGAGGCTGAGAAGGTTTCCTGCCAGCATGTGATGTCATTCTGCATCCATTTCATAGAGAATAGAATTTATGCTTTTGCATAGAAAAGAATGAAGAATCATAGAATCAGCCAGGCTGGAAGAGACCTCCAAGCTCATCCAGTCCAACCTAGCACCCAGCCCTAGCCAATCAACCAGACCATGGCACTAAGTGTCCCAGCCAGGCTTTGCTTCAACACCTGAAAGGAGTAGATCATCTTACCCAGCTTCAAGATTACTTTTATAAATTAACATCTCATTTTTTTCCCCAATGTGATTGCAATGCTCTTTCCTGAGGAGCAGGCCCTGGGGGTCTGGGGTGAGGAAAAGCTCAACAGGAGCCTGCAGTGTGAGTGCAGCCCAGACAGCAACCCTGTGCTGGGCTGCAGCAAGAGCAGTGTGGGCAGCAGGGCAAGGGAGGGGATTCTGCCCCTTGGCTCTGCTCTCCTCAGACCCCACCTGCACTCCTGGGTGCAGTTCTGGAGCTCCCAAAGCAAGAAGGACATGGAAGTGTTGGAGCAAGTTCAGAGGAGGCCACAAAGATGCTCAGAGGGTTTCAGCAGCTCTGCTATGAGGACAGGCTGAGAGAGTTGGAGCTCTGCAGCCTGGAGAAGAGAAAGCTTTGAGAAGACCTTAGAGTGGTCTTCCAGTATATGAAGGGGCCTACAAGAGGGCTGAGGAGGGACTATTGACAAGGTCTTGTAATGACAGGATGAGGAGGAATGGGTTTAAACTGTCAGAGGGGAGACTGAAAGTAGCTGTTAGGAAAGGGTTGTTTGCAGTGAGGGTGGTGAGACACTGGCACAGGTTGCCCAGGGAGGTTGTGGAGCACAGAACCACCCAATGTGATCAAAGATCACATTCTGGGATTCTGTGTTCCTCAACCTCCCTGGAGGCATTTAAAGCCAGGCTGGATGAGGCCTTGAGCAACCTGCCCTAGTGGGAGGTGTCCCTGCCTGCAGCAGGGGTTTGGAGCTGGCTGAGCTTTGATGTCCCTTCCAACCTAAACCATTCTCTGATTCTGTTACCCATACAGCAGAGAGCACACCTTACAATTTTTAGCTAAAGACACTGTGTAGCTCTGGAAAGATTTTCTCCACTCCATCTTCTGACAGCTTCCAAAATGCCAGTTACAAAAGCCTGAGAAGATGCCTGTGCAATTGAGGCAACATTTTCCTTTTATGACTGGAGAAACCAAGGGCTGAAGACAGAGCTCATGGCATACTGGTGCCTAAAGATGGTCCCTCAGTACCTCTGAGAGGTCACTTTAGAGAAAGGCAAAAGCAAAGGTGAGGCTCAGTATGGCTGTGAGTGTCCTGTCTGTGCCTTCTTGGTTGAGATTTGACAGTCCTAATTCAGTTAGTGCTTTGCTGCCCACTGTGCTAGTTTGAGCCTAGCTGGCATATTTTAGTCAGAGGAATTATATGATAGGCTGTGAAAAGAAACAAAGGTGATGTCTGCTGCACTCATAGGCTTGCTGAGACAGATAAAAACAAGAACATACATATAGATAACGGAGCTGGCTCTGGCTGCCTCCCTTCTCTCCCTAACCTGCTGCCTGTGTGACTAATCTCTCTGCTTCCTAACCCCCCTGGCCAATTCTCCAAACTCACCTTGCATGTAAGGCAAAGTCTGGATTAAGGTAGAGGGGTGGAAAGAAGGTGGAAGGGTGGTTGGGAGCCCCTCCTGGGCACTCTGGTTTCTGGGAGGGCTGCTGTGTTTCTGTATTACCTTTAACTCGTCTGTTTCTGTCTATCGCTGTATATACTGTAACTCTCTGCTTGTATATTGTGCTAAGCTGTGAATAGAAAGCTTCATTCCAGCTTGGCTGAGTCTAGTCTGGGTGATTTTCAGAAGAAAAGAATAGAATAGAATAGAATCAACCAGATTGGAAGAGACCTCCAAGATCATCCAGTCCAACCTAGCACCCAGCCCTAGCCAGTCAACCAGACCATGGCACTAAGTGCCCCAGCCAGGCTTGGCTTCGACACCTCCAGGGACAGGGACTCCACCTCCCTGGGCAGCCCATTCCAATGCCAATCACTCTCTCTGCCAACAACTTCCTCCTAAAATCCAGCCTGTACTTCCCCTGGTACAACTTGAGACTGTGTCCCCTTGTCCTGTTGCTGGCTGCCTTGGAGAAGAGACCAACCCCACCTGGCTACAGCCTCCCTTCAGGTAGCTGTAGATAGCAATGAGGCCTGCCCTGAGCCTCCTCTTCTCCAGGCTAAACAAGAGTGAGTGGAGAGGCAGGTAGCACCCAAAACCATCACACCCACACATATTTGCATTGCTCAGAGTCCAAGCAGAGTGTGGGGGGTTGCACCTGTCTTTATAGGTGCTGCTTATCTCCCCTGTTATTATGAAACATAAAAATGACCTTAAACCAACATTAAGGTTAAGCAATAGACAAGCAAAACTTTGAGTCCTTCATGCACAGCTCTGATTCTATTTTTCCATTGTGCTGTTGGGTTTTTTCTCCTTCTAAACCACAGATTAACTCCTGTATCACTTGCTAGCCCCACCTCGCCTCCTCCCATGTTTGTATGTTTGAATTAATGTCATTGTCCTCCTGTTCTCCCCTATCGAAGTGAGATGTTTTTCTGTGATAAGTTTTCTTCTCACAGCTTGGGTAAATATTTTTTTTTCCCCTAGAAATGTTTCCCTGGCTGCTGCATTGCATACATCACCTGCAGTTTGTAGTTCTAGAGTGTTAGTAGGTAGCTGTTGTACAAAGGACTCTGCCTGGCTCTATTTGCTCTTGATCTAGGAAGCAGTCAGAACACCTACAAGTTACTATTCCTGTGTATCTAAAGATATAGAAAAATATTAGTTCAGAGACAATATGTTTTCATGATTTGTATTGCAGAGACCCATTTGTGGCAATTCACTGCTGGGAACAGGTAAGTTTGGTTTCAACCTTCATTTTTGAGCCCAATCCCTGTTGACATCTGAAAATTAGAATAGAATAGAATAGAATAGAACAGAACAGAATAGAATAGAATAGAATAGAATAGAATAGAATGGAATTGATCAGGTTGGAAAAGACCTCCAAGCTCATCCAGTCCAACCTAGCACCCAGCCCTAGCCAATCAACCAGACCATGGCACTAAGTGCCTCATCCAGTCTTCTCTTGAACACCTCCAGGGACAGTGACTCCACCACCTCCCTGGGCAGCCCATTCCAATGCCAATCACTCTCTCTGCCAACAACTTCCTCCTAACATCCAGCCTAGACATCCCCTGGAGCAACTTGAGACTGTGTCCCCTTGTTCTGTTGCTGGTTGCCTGGCAGAAGAGACCAACCCCACCTGGCTACAATCTCCCTTCAGGTATTTGTAGACAGCAATGAGGTCTGCCCTGAGCCTCCTCTTCTCCAGGCTAAAATGAAACAATGCTAAGTCCATCAGTTCTCCTGGGGAGGTCAGGTAGGCTGTGGGAATAGGGCAGTGCACCCTGTTGTGGCTAGAGGAGATGCTATCAGAATTAAGGGCACAATGCAAAAAGAGCTCTTACAAACAGCTGAGTGTGAAAAGGAGGCCGTGTATGAGTACAGATGAAGTCTGACAGGGGAGCTACTCCTAGTGGCTTATGTAAGCAAAACAATTTTATCCCCTTCAAAGGCAAAGCAGGAGCCAGGATACTCTGTTTATAATTTGGGGGATTTTTGAAATCATAACTCTTTCATTACAAAATGCCTTAAGCCCTCAGCCCCAGCAATCAAACCCTGCAATATCCGGTGTCATGTAAAGAAGTACCTGCTGTATTGTAACAAAACATCATCAAAGGGCTTCAGTCTAAATCATCTGAGTCCTAGGAAAGTGCTGGTGATATCTCTGATGAGAACATTGCCTTATCAAATCTGCTGTGGGTCTTGCTTTCACTAATGGGCTTCAATGGTCATGCTGATGAAAGCATCCCTAAATAGGAAAGGACAGAGGGAGTGCACTTATGTTTTTTAGCCTACTTTATACCCTTGGAACCATATGGATCTTACTCATCTACTACAATGATGCTGATTCTGAGATGTCCCCTTGCAGTATTGGTGACAGTCTAGGCTGAATAAGCTTTAGGACATAGCTTTTTTTTTTTTTTTGGTGCAAATATATGCTAAAGTACACAGATGGTCAGGAGTAGTAATGACCAAACAAACATAGAATCAACCAGCTTGGAAGAGATCTCCAACATCATCCAGTCCAACCTAGCACCCAGCCCTAGCCAGTCAACCAGACCATGGCACTAAGTGCCCCAGCCAGGCTTGGCTTCAACACCTCCAGGCATGGTGACTCCACCACCTCCCTGGGCAGCCCATTCCAATGCCAATCACTCTCTCTGCCAACAACTTCCTCCTAACATCCAGCCTAGACCTCCCCTGGCATAACTTGAGACTGTGTCCCCTTCTTCTCTTGCTGGTTGCCTGGCAGGAGAGACCAATCCCACCTGGCTACACACTCCTTTTAGGTAGTTGTAGAGAGCAATATGGCATCCCCTGAGCCTTCTGTTCTCCAGGCTGCACACCCCCAGCTTCCCCAGCCTCTCCTCACAGGACTGTGCTCCAGGCCCCTCTCCAGCCTTGCTGCACTTCTCTGGACACATTCAAGCACCTCAACATCGTTATTAAATTGAAGGGCCCAAAACTGGACACAGGACTCAAAGTGTGGCCTCATCAGTGTTGAGTACGAGGGCAGAAGGACTGACCTGGTCCTGGTGGCCACACTATTCTTGATCCAGGCCAGGATGCCATTGGCTTTCTTGGTCACCTGGGCACACTGCTGGCTCATCTTCAGCTCCTCTCTCCCAGCACCCCTAGGTCCCTCACTGCCTGGGTGCTCTCAGCCACTCTGTCCCCAGCCTGTAGCACTGCTTGGGGTTATTGTGGCCAAAGTGCAGAACCTGGCACTTGGCCTTGTTAAAACTCATACCATTGGACTGCACCCACCCATCCAGCCTGTCCAGGTCCCTCTGCAGAGCCCTCCTGCCCTCTAACAAATCCACACATGCTCCCAACTTGCTGTCATCTGCAAACCTACCGATGTGAATGATTATATCTTCACCATGAGTGAAAGCCTTTTTATCTTTAGGAAATGTCCAGCTCATATTAAGCAGAGATAAATACTCATAACATTTCCATATGTAGATGTAGCCATTCATCACCATTTTCACTGTTCCATCTTACTCAGACACAAAACAAAGAGGAAAAAAAAACCCTTCTTTTTCATTTCTGCCTTTTTTTTCCCCCTCAGCCTCCTAGCACTGCCAGGAAAGCAAAGCTAATAAGCCAATTTGTTTCCTTTTCAAGCAGACATCCTTATGTTTTATCTAAAGTTGCTTTTCAAGCTACAGAGGAAGCACCTGTAAACATGTGTTGCAGAACCACCTCATTATCCTCATTCAGACTCTTCCCAAGCACCATTAGTCAGGCACTGTTTTCAAGCTGAGACTAATGTGCTTCTGTTCCTGATTCCCTTTTTTAACGTGCATCATTGGTAGCTCTCTGTATGAGCTTGGTGTACACTGCATGGAGACTGCAGGTCAGGTACTCAGATGGTCTGTGGTAGGACTGCAAAAGGCAACAGCATTTCTAAGCTTAATATATCTTTTCCCACTACATGACTAACTACAGCTCCTGTCCATCCTGGTGGTGCTTTACATGGCAATTAGAAAATGGATTTGAAGTCTCAGTTAAGTGCAGGACTGACAAACACACAAACTGATCCAGGGGTGACCTCATTGCTGTCTACAACTACCTGAAGGGAGGTTGTAACACACAAACTGATCCAGGGGTGACCTCATTGCTGTCTACAACTACCTGAAGGGAGGCTGTAGCCAGGTGGGGTTGGTCTCTGCTGCCAGGCAAGCAGTGACAGAACAAGGGGACACAGTCTTGAGTTGTGGCAGGGGAGGTCCAGGCTGGATGTTAGGAGGAAGTTGTTGTCAGAGAGAGTGAATGGCATTGGAATGGGCTGCCCAGGGAGGTGGTGGAGTCACTGTCCCTGGAGATGTTGAAGCAAAGCCTGGCTGGGGCACTTAGTGCCATGGTCTGGTTAATTGGCTAGGGCTAGACTGGATGATCTCTGTGGGATAGTTTGGACTGGATGATGTTGGAGGTCTCTTCCAACCTGTTTGACTCTATGATTCTATGGTCACTAACTATTTCTTTCCAAAACATCTGATTTCTTCAGATCCCATGGATGAAAACAGAGATTTCAGTTTCTGGGCTGAAAGGGAATGATGCCCAGACTGCAGAACTATCAGGTTGACAGGCATATATTTTTTTGTGTCTTGATTTTCTTTAATTTCAGTGGGAAAAGTTGTCTTCAGTTCTTACTACTAACATTGTGTTGCTCCCTTTGGTATTTTACCTTTATTTCCCCAGGTGACTGGAAAATTAATCATAGAATGGTTTAGGTTGGAAGGGACCTCAAGGATCATCCAGCTCCAACCCCCTGCCATAGGCAGGGACACCTCCCACTAGAGCAGGCTGCTCAAGGCCTCATCCAGCCTGGCCTTAAACACCTCCAGGGAGGAAGCATCCACAACCTCCCTGGGCAACCTGTGCCAGTGTCTCACCACCCTCACTGTAAAGAACTTCCTCCTAACATCCAGTCTAAATCTCCCCTCTTCCAGCTTAAACCCATTCCCCCTCGTCCTGACATTACCAGACCTTGTCAATAGTCCCTCCCCAGCCTTCCTGTAGGCTCCCTTCAGATACTGGAAAGCCACTCTAAGGTCTCCTCGAAGCCTTCTCTTCTCCAGGCTGCAGAGCCCCAACTCTCTCAGCCTGTCCTCATAGCAGAGCTGCTGCAGCCCTCTGAGCATCTTCGTGGCTCTCCTCTGGACTGGCTCCAGCAGTTCCATGTCCTTCTTGTGCTGGGGGCTCCAGAACTGCACACAGTACTCCAGGTGGGGTCTGAGGAGAGCAGAGCAAAGGGGCAGAATCCCCTCCCTTGCCCTGCTGCCCACACTGCTCTTGCTGCAGCCCAGCACAGGGTTGCTGTCTGGGCTGCATGTGCACACTGCAGGCTCCTGTTGAGCTTTTCATCAACCCAGACCCCCAGGTCCTTCTCCTCAGGGCTGCTCTCAGCCATTCCCCACCCAGCCTGGAGCTGTGCCTGGGATTGCACTGACCCAGGTGCAGGACCTTACACTTGGCCTTGTTAAACGTCATGAGGTTGGCCTGGGCCCACCTCTGCAGCCTGTCCAGGTCCCTCTGGATGGCATCCCTGCCCTCCAGCAAGTCAGCTGTGCCACACAGCTGTGCCTGTAGGTTTACATTGTGTGGGTGATTTGAATACACTCATTTAAGGGCAAAATGTGGAACTGAAGAGTTTTCAGGGCCCCAATGAGAAACCAAAAGTATCTTTACTTCAGAACCTGCAACATCACTCCAACACTTAAAACCTTTGTTTTCTGCTGCATGCTGAGTAAGGCTTATAGTAAATCTATACTTCTGCTTAGGCTTTTACAGCTCTGCTTACCATCACATTCTGTCAGCTCTGTTCTCCTCTAGCAATGACAAAAAAGACAATCAAATATGTCTCAAAAAAACACCCAGAAATGAAAAATACTGGCTCACCACAGCTGTCTTGAGTGCATCACCATGCCAAGTGGCAAGGTGAATTTAGGCAGAAAACAAACTGGTTTGCAGTATCAGGTGAAGGTCTATATGCTTACATGGAAAAGCAGTTTAAGAAAGGGAATGACAGGGAAGCCTTGATGGAAAGAGCAGAGAATATGAAATGGATTGAATGCTCTGTCTCTTCAGTGGGCATGTCAAATGGTACAGCAGAGAGGCAGCAGTGCTTACCTTCATTGTTATTCACAGAGGAAATAGAGCTCTCTGAACTCTCCCTGGATAACTGGTGACAGTAATGCAACATAGAATCATAGAAGAAAGCAGGTTGGAAGAGACCTCCAACATCATCCAGTCCAACCTAGCACCCAGCCCTATCCAGTCAACCAGACCATGGCACTAAGTGCCTCATCCAGGCTTTGCTTCAACACCTCCAGGGACGGTGACTCCACCACCTCCCTGGGCAGCCCATTCCAATGCCAATCACTCTCTCTGACAACAACTTCCTCCTAACATCCAGCCTATACTTCCCTCTGGCACAACTTGAGACTGTGTCCCCTTGTTCTGTTGCTGCTTGCCTGGCAGAAGAGCCCAACCCCACCTGGCTACAGCCTCCCTTCAGGTAGCTGTAGACAGCAATGAGCTCTGCTCTGAGCCTCCTCTTCTGCAGGCTGCACACCCCCAGCTCCCTCAGCCTCTCCTCACAGGGCTGTGCTCCAGGCCCCTCCTGAGCCTTGTTGCCCTTCTCTGGACACCTTCCAGCACCTCAACATCTCTCTTGAATTGAGGAGCCCAGAACTGGACACAGTACTCAAGGTGTGGCCTGAGCAGTGCTGAGCACAGGGGCAGAATAACCTCCCTTGTCCTGCTGGCCACACTGCTCCTGATGCAGGCCAGGATGCCACTGGCTCTGCTGCCCACCTGGGCACTGCTGGCTCATCTTCAGCTGCCATCTATCATCGTCAACTGATAAAGCAGTGACAATGAGAGAAGCATATAGGCACTACAGGCTTTATGGAGCAAAGATATGATGGCTACAGCTGGACAATGGGTTCCTCATCCTCTTGGCTGTTGGCTTTCTCCCTGCCTCAAAGAAAGGGAATTATTCTCCATCAGTCCAATCCAGTACTACAGACTTTCAATCCTGACTGTTACAAGATGACAATTTAATAGGCAGCTCTCCTGCTTGCTTTTTATTTTCTGGAACAAGATGAGCTATAAATATAGGACTTGGTACAGCTCAGGGCCAATGTATGGGTCCATCTTGGCTCTCTGCACATAAATACAGGTGAGTCACTGGATGTGCCCATACACACCTTGAAAGAAAAATACCTGAAGTGATCGCTGACTGCCAGGAACCTGTGCCAGATTAACTGCAATGTCCTTTGCTCCTCCTTGGCTCATCTTCATGCAGGAGTGTTGAGCCAAGTTAGAGTCTGCCCTTTGGCTCATTTCATTGGCTGGCTCATTGCTACAAGATACACATGGTTAACGAAGGGTTGTTGACAGCTGTGTACTTATACACACACGCACATCTCCAACAGATTTCAGCCTGGCTTGTCACAAGCTCGGTGCCTCTGCTCCTGAAAGGCACGGAGGGAATGTAATTTATGTTTGTGACAGCATGCACAGGAGTTTCTGTGCTTCTAACAACCTTCAGTGTTTACTTACTTGCTGCATGGAAGCCTTCCTGGTATTATATTAGAATCGTAGAATGGTTGGAAGAGACCTCAAGGTTCAGCCAGTTCCAACTCTCTGCCATAGGCAGGGACACCTCCAACTAGAACAGATTGCTCAAGGCCTCATCCAACCTGGACTTGAACACTCCAGGGAGGTGGCGGAGCACAGAATCACCCAATGTGATCTTTGATCACATTGGATGATTCTGTGCTCCACCACCTCCCTGGGCAACCTGTGCCAGTGTCTCACCACTCTCATTGCAAACAACCCTTTCCCAACATCTAGTTTGAATCTCCCCTCTGCCAGTTTAAACCCATTATCTCTCATCCTGTCATCACAAGACCTTGACAATAGTCCCTCCCCAGTCTTCCTGCAGCCCCCATCAGATACTGGAAAGCCACTCCAAGGTCTCCTGGAAGCCTTCTCTTCTCCAGGCTGCAGAGCCCCAACTCTCTCAGCCTGTCCTCATAGCAGAGCTGCTGCAGCCCTCTGAGCATCTTTGTGTCCCTCCTCTGGACTCGTTAATTTGCTTAGACACAAGATCTTCGTGGCCCTCCTCTGTCTTGCTTAGACACAAGAAGAATCAAGCAAAGATTTTCTGTAGGTCAGTTAAATAAATGCTCCCTTTTAGATTGACTTTTGTACCTGTGCATATATGTGATCAGATGGTTCGAGTCTGCTTTCACCTGGTGATGTAAAAGCACTTAGGGACTCCTATGAATTCCATGGACTTGCTATAACTGAGAATTTGCTTTGCAACCCAAAATAAGCCTAAGTTGTCCCTTTTCTCTTTGCTGCTGTCAGCTTGTGGTGCAGGATATTTTTTTCACTGTCATGGTCTGAAAGATATATTCCAAGCTACTCTTGCAATAACCAAGTGAGTGTGCTGTACAGCCAGGGTTTATCTGAGAAACGCTCTGCTTCTCAAAAGAGCTTTCTCCTCTGCTCAAGAGCTTTGCCAAAGGGTGTAGATGTTACTGCTGCAGCCAAAATTACTGTTATAGCCAAGGGATGTACAGGTTTCAGTGTAAACCCTTTGCCAAAGGGTGTGCAAGCTACAGTTCAAAGTTACAGTTGAAGGGGCATTCCTGGCTTTAACGAATGTGATCTGCTTATCCAGTCAATTAAACGCAGTTTATTTTCAGATGGATGAGGGGATTGCTCATGTGATGCTGAGCCTATTGCTCTGGGAGCCCTTACAAACATGTTCCCTTTTAACTTTTTTACTGTTATGCAAGGTATTACTGGTACTCGTGGTATTCCCCATTCCATGTACAATACATGCTTCGGCGAAGAATAGCTCACCTCCAATTAAAAGTGCTGTGTTTTCTTCTCTGAAGGTGCCAAATATACTGCTAATCTGCCCCAGGCCATGCATGGCTCTTTAGCAGGCTACTGTGTGCAGCTGCAGACACTATTTTTTGGCATGATTTTGAGTTATTAACAATAGCTCAAGAAACAGATGTGGTTGGTACACTGAATTCTTCAGCGTGAAGTATCAGCAGACGCTGAGCTCAAAGCCACAGCAAACGAAATGAGAGAATCATAGAATCAACCAGGTTGGAAGATACCTCCAAGCTCATCCAGTCCAACCTAGCACCCAGCCCTATCCAGTCAACCAGACCATGGCCTCACCCAGTCTTTTCTTGAACACCTCCAGGGACTGTTGTACATTGCTGAAAATGATGAGCCAGCAGTGTGCCCAGGTGGCCAAGAGAGCCAATGGTATCCTGGCCTGTATCAGGAATGGTGTGGCCAGCAGGAGCAGGGAGGTCATTCTGCCCCTGTACTCTGCACTGGTTAGATCACACCTCGAGTACTGTGTCCAGTTCTGGGCCCCCCAGTTTAAGAGGGACATTGAGATGCTTGAACGTGTCCAGAGAAGGGCAACGAGGCTGGTGAGAGGCCTCGAGCACAGCCCTACGAGGAGAGGCTGAGGGAGCTGGGATTGTTTAGCCTGGAGAAGAGGAGGCTCAGGGGAGACCTTATTGCTGTCTACAGCTACCTGAGGGGTGGTTGTAGCCAGGAGGAGGTTGCTCTCTTCTCTCAGGCAGCCAGCACCAGAACAAGAGGACAGAGCCTCAAGCTGTGCCAGGGGGAATTTAGGCTCGAGGTGAGGAGAAAGTTCTTCAGTGAGAGAGTCATTGGCTACTGGAATGGGCTGCCCAGGGAGGTGGTGGAGTCGCCATCCCTGGAGCTGCTCAAGGCAGGATTGGATGTGGCACTTGGTGCCATGGTCTAGCCTTGAGCTCTGTGGTAATGGCTTGGACTTGATGATCTATGAGGTCTCTTCCAGCCTTGGTAATACTGTGAGACTGTGATACTGTGAAATATGCAAGTAGCAAGGCTGCACAAAAGCTCAGCCAACCACAGCTCCCAGGTGCTGCTCCCGACGACGGCGATGGGGTCCCGAAGGAAGAAGCAATGTTCCTAGACGTACTGGAGGATTGTTTCCTTAAAAGGTTTGTTTAGCAATCAACAAGAACAGACACTGTTTTCACTGCTCCTAGGAAGTGAGCCAGGTATAATAAATAAGTAAGGAGCTGGTAAACATCCAGGGTCTCCTGTTCAGAGTATCATGAGAAAAGCTCCTGGGGATATGTGCAGAAGTCAGCAGTACAGAAATATTGGCAATGTGGGAACAAAGAACGAGGCAAAGAAAGTCGACTGATATCGCCAGAAGAAACATCTTGTAAAAGTGGAAGACATAAAAGAGAAAGTCAGAAGTGAGTTCATTTCAACAAATAAAAGCCATGTTACTTTTTTTTTTACATGCAACACACGGGGCAAATTCTAAACAAATTTGTGAAGGAAAAGCTCACTTTTAGGTGTGCAAGTTTGGGCTGGTTCACAAGCGCTAGGTAAATATGGCTATGTGTTCAGAAAGCCAGCACAGCCTTCAGGCTAATGTACACTCTAATTTTTTATCCCTTATATAATGATTAATGACAACCTCAGCAGCTGAATTTGCACTAATCTGCATGGGTCATAAAACAATAGTGTAACTCTTTACCCTTGTCGTGAGCAAATTATTGCATCTTTCCACTAACAAAAGCAGTTGCTGATATCCTCCTTGTCTTAATATATCTGACATCTTATAGAATCATACAATCAACCAGGTTGGAAGAGACCTCCAAGANTCATACAATCAACCAGGTTGGAAGAGACCTCCAAGATCATCCAGTCCAACCTAGCACCCAGACCTGTCCAATCACAGAATCAGCCAGGTTGGAAGAGACCTCCAAGCTCATCCAGTCCAACCTAGCACACAGCCCTAGCCAATCAACCAGACCATGGCACTAAATGGCTCATCCAGGCTTTTCTTCAACACCTCCAGGGACAGTGACTCCACCACCTCCCTGGGCAGCCCATTCCAGTGCAAACCACTCTCTCTGGCATCCATCACTTCCTCCTAACATCCAGCCTAGACCTCCCCCTGGAGAAATATTTTCTCAAGTCCTTTGAAACTCTTGGAGTCTTTTCTATGTCAAGGCTATGGGATGATTCTACAGCATAGAGGAAAGGAGAGCCCTTCATACTCAGGCTTCATAGAATCATAGAATGAACCAGGTTGGAAGAGACCTCCAAGATCATCCAGTCCAACCTAGCATCCAGACCTGTCCAATCATAGAATCATAGATACTTCCACCAGCACAACTTGAGACTGTGTCCCCTTGTTCTGTTGCTGCTTGCCTGGGAGAAGAGACCAACCCCACCTGGCTACAATCTCCCTTCAGGTAGCTGTAGACAGCAATGAGGTCTGCCCTGAGCCTCCTCTTCTGCAGGCTGCACACCCCCAGCTCCCTCAGCCTCTCCTCATTCAGCTTGTGTTCCAGACCTCTCACACCCTTTGCCGCTTGTTCCATCCTATTTGATGCTCCTTTGCTCCTGACTTGAGTGCAGTAGGTAGCTGCATTCATTCCATCACTTCCCATCTAGTTGTGAACAGCCCTATCATGAAATTCTTTACCTCCTTTCCCTCTAAATTAATTTCTCATCATATGCATATCAAACAGAAACGTTCCTTGCTCCTACTCATCTTGTTTGTCTGTCTTTGAACTGCCTCATTTCTGCTGTGAACCAGCTGTGAGACAGATTTATCTCATCCAATTTTAAATATGTAGAAGTTAGGCTTAATCTCATCTGATTTAATCCTGGCAAATTCTCTGACTCATCTGTGGAGGAGAACAAGCACCTCAAGAGGGCAACTTTTTCATGTGTTTCAGAAAAATTAGACATCTGTCTTTGTTTTTGGTATTAAATACCTAGCACTGCTCTAGGTGCCCAAAGGTAAATGTTACTGCTTTTAAAATCTGAAGGCAGAGGCAAACATAAAGCTTCTTCCTGATGAAGGAGCCAACCTCTTTATATGGCCAAAGCAGATCTAGTGACCATTGCCAGTGAAAGTTTTGGTGCATCTCTTCCTCCTAAGGCAAAATACATTAGATGAACCATACCCAGCCCAGGGAGGGGGTGGAATCACCATCCCTGGAGGTGTTGAAGAAAAGCCTGGATGAGGCACTTAGTGCCATGGTTTAGTTGACTGGATAGGGCTGGGTGCTAGGTTGGACTGGATGAGCTTGGAGGTCTCTTCCAACCTGAATGATTTTATGATATCATTCTACGACTGTCTACTCTGTTTCCTTGAATCTGTCTTTAATATAGAATCACAGAATCAACCAGGTT
>WAAF01000416.1:6714-23337 GCA_013400475.1 Tricholaema leucomelas
TTGCTTAAAAAAAAAAAAAAAAAGATCTAAAGATCAGATCAGACAGGCAGTAATTATTGTAAAAAGTCATTAATCAAAATTTCCGTCTGGGAGATGACTTTAAAATAATGTGTAGTTAGTATCGTTGTGGTGTTTGACATTTATTATCTGAACTGTATGTGTAATAAATTATTATGTTCAGACTGTCAAAGACGATAGAGTGGCTTCATAGAATCTTAGAATCAGTCAGGGTTGGAAGGGACCACAAGGATCATCTAGTTCCAACTCCCCTGTCATGGGCAGGGACACCCTACTTTAGATCAGGCTGGCCACAGCCTCATCCAGCCTGGCCTTAAACACCTCCAGGGATAGGGCCTTCACCACTTCCCTGGGCAACCCATTCCAGGATCTCACCACTCTCATGCTCAACAACTTCCTCCTCACATCCAATCTGATTCTCCCCATCTCCCTTGACCTGCTGGCCACAACCATCCTGATTCAGACCAGGATCTGGTTGGCCCTCCGGGCTTCAAGTGTGCTGCTGGATCATGTTGGCTTTCTGGGCTGCAAGTGCACACTGCTGGCTCATGCTGAGCTTCTCGTCCACCAGCAACCCGAAGTCTCTCTCCTCAGGGCTGCTCTCCAGCCAGTCACTGCCTAGCATGGATTTGTGCTTGGTATTGCCTCGACCCAGATGCAGGACCCTGCACTTGGTCTTGTTGAAGCTCATGAGGTTGGCTTGTCCCCACCTCTCCAGCCTGTCCAGGTCCCTCTGGATGGCATCCTTTCCCTCCAGTGTTTCTGCTGCACCACACAGCTTGGTGTGGTCAGCAAACTTGCTGAGAGTGCTCTCGATGCATGTGTCCATGGCACCAACAAAGATGTTGAACAAGACTGATCCCTGAGGGACTCCACTTGTCACTGGCCTCCACTCAGACATGGAGCCATTGACAGCCACTCTTTGGGCATGGCTATCAAGCCAGTTCTTTATCCATCAAACCCATGTTTCACCAGCTTGGAGACCAGGATGTGGTGTGAGACAGTGTCAAAGGCCTTGCTTAGGTCCAGGTAAATGACATCACTGACTTCACTGGAGACCTTCACTAAGCCTCCACAGAGAGGCTGTGAGAAAAAATGTAAATGAACTGGTACCAAATCAGACCCAAATTTCTGCATGGAAATTTACACTAGGACGTGGAGCAAAAGAAGTTTGCACAAGAAAGGCCACAGTACACATTAGTACTTTAGAAAATACTCAGCATTTATGTGAATGCAGCTAGCAGTATTACAGAAGCACAGAATCACAGAAACATCCAGGTCAGAAAAGGTCATAAGTTCAGCAGGACCTGTTCAAAACTGCCATGCCCAAGAGGACACATAGAATCAGAATAGAATCATAGAATCAGCCAGGGTTGGAAGGGACCACAAGAATCATCCAGTTCCAACCCTCCTGCCCTGGGCAGGGACACCCTACCCTAGATCAGTCTGGCCAGAGCCCCATCCAGTCTGGCCTTAAACACCTCCAGGAAAGGCAGCTCAACAACCTCCCTGGGCAACCCATTCCAGCCCTCACCACTCTAATGCTACCCACCTCCAGCTTTGCTTTATTCCCCCAGTCCTGTCACTCCCTGATACCCTGAAAAGTCCTTCCTCAGCTTTTTTGTAGGCCCCCTTCAGACACTGGAAGGCCACAAGAAGGTCACCTCTACACATTTCCTCTAAAAATCTGAACTGCGTATAGACTTCACACCCCTCAAACTGTAGTTGAGTGGGATTTTGTCATCTCTAGTCCTGCTTTAACCATCTAAATCTACCTATAAATTTAGCACAATGCCTAGCTGAACACTGCCTAAGTTAAATTTTTAAAAACAATATCAATAAGGTGGGACAAAGTAAGCAAAAATTTGCTCACTGATTATCATTTAAGTGTCATTACTTGTAGAATACATCTCTGCAAGCAGGAGGAGAGCTTCTGTAGGGAACAATCAACGGGGAAATGAACATATGCTGCTACCAGAACACACATTTTGGGAAGACTTGCAGTTAATTTCACACTGTGGCAGTGAAGAATCTCCATCAATTTCCGCATAGTGGGTTACAAGCAATAGGAAGCTTAATTTGTATTAGGATTAGGTGATGGGATTCAATAAGCAGCAGTTTACTTAATAGAGAATAGGAAGGAGCAAGATAGATATGTGTTTAGCCTAGAAAAGGGATCACAGTATCACCAAGGTTGGAAGAGACCTCACAGATCATCAAGTCCAACCCTTCACCACAGAGCTCAAGGCTAGACCATGGCACCAAGTGCCACGTCCAATCCTGCCTTGAACAGCTCCAGGGACGGCGACTCCACCACCTCCCCGGGCAGCCCATTCCAGTGTCCAATGACTCTCTCAGGGAAGAACTTTCTCCTCACCTCAAGCCTAAACTTCCCCCGGTGCAGCCTGAGGCTGTGTCCTCTCGTTCTGGTGCTGGCCACCTGAGAGAAGAGAGCAACCTCCCCCTGGCCACAACCACCCCTCAGGTAGTTGTAGACAGCAATAAGGTCACCCCTGAGCCTCCTCTTCTCCAGGCTAAACAACCCCAGCTCCCTCAGCCTCTCCTCGTAGGGCTGTGCTCAAGGCCTCTCACCAGCCTCGTCACCCTTCTCTGGACACGCTCAAGCATCTCAATGTCCCTTCTAAACTGGGGGGCCCAGAACTGAACACAGTACTCAAGGTGTGGTCTAACCAGTGCAGAGTACAGGGGCAGAATGACCTCCCTGCTCCTGCTGGCCACACCATTCCTGATGCAGGCCAGGATGCCATTGGCTCTCTTGGCCACCTGGGCACACTGCTGGCTCATGTTCAGGCGGGTATCAATCAGCACCCCCAGATCCCTCTCTGTCTGGCTGCTCTCCAGCCACTCTGACCCCAGCCTGTATCTCTGCATGGGGTTGTTGTGGCCAAAGTGCAGCACCCTGCACTTGGAGCTATTGAATGCCATCCCATTGGACTCTGCCCATCTGTCCAGGCGGTCAAGGTCCCGCTGCAGAGCCCTTCTGCCCTCCAACTCAGTCACATCTGCCCCCAGCTTAGTGTCATCTGCAAACTTGCTGATGACTGACTCGATGCCCTCATCCAGATCATCTATGAAGATGTTAAAGAGGATGGGGCCCAGCACTGATCCCTGAGGGACACCACTAGTGACCGGCCGCCAGCTGGATGTGGCACCATTCACCACCACTCTCTGGGCTCGGCCCTCCAGCCAGTTCCTAACCCAGCACAGAGTGTTACCATCCAAGCCGCGGACTGACATCTTAGCCAGCAGTTTGCTGTGGGGAACAGTGTCAAAGGCCTTGCTGAAGTCCAGATAGACCACATCCACAGGCCTCCCCACATCCACCAAGCGGGTCACCTGATCATAGAAGGAGATCAGGTTGGAGAGGCAGGATCTGCCCTTCCTAAACCCATGCTGGCTGGACCTGAGCTCTTTGCCATCCCTCAGGTGAGCTCTTATCACCCCCAAGATAACCTGCTCCATCAGTTTCCCTGGCACTGAGGTCAGGCTGACAGGTCTGTAGTTCCCAGGTTCCTCCATCCGACCCTTCTTGTGGATGGGGACCACATTGGCCACTTTCCAGTCTCCTGGGACCTCTCCAGTGAGCCAGGACTGCTGGAAAATGATGGAGAGCGGCTTGGCCAGCTCAGCTGCCAGCTCTCTCAGCACCCTGGGATGGATCCCATCTGGTCCCATGGACTTGTGGGTGTCCAGATGGCTCAGGTGGCTCTACAGGAGCAGGATCTACAGGAGCAACTTGGACAGGAGGTGATTTGCAGCCTTTTGCTTGACTGTTAAATGCTATTCAGTATTTCATAGCAGTATTGCTTTACTCAAGCATATTTTAAGCCAAATAGTTAAATATTTAATTATTTATATAAGCTGACCACTTTCAGGATGTTTTCTATGCATCTGAGCATTGTCAGATGTAAAACTTCATCCTGCATGTGCAACACAACCAGGAAATCAGGCCTAACCACCATGGATTCATGAGAGGCAGGTTCTGCTTGACCAGTCTGATTTCCTTCTATGACTGGGTGATGCATCTATTGAGAATGGCTGTGGATGTGGACTCTAGTAAAGCCTTCATACTGTCTCCCATAGCATTCTCCCAGAGAATCTGATGGATCACAGCTTAGAGAAGTGTACTCTTCACTGGATGAAGAAATGGCTGGACAGTAAAACCCAAGGGGTTGTGTTGAATGGAGTCAAATCCAGTTTGCAGGCACTCGTCAATGGTGTTCACCAGGCTCAGTGCTGGAGCCAGTCTTGTTTAACATCTTTATCACTTAACTGGATAAAAGGACTGAGTGCACCATCAGGAATTCCACTGATGGCATTAAATCAGGTGGGAATGTTGATCTACTTGATGATAGGGATGCTCAGCCAGAGGGATCTGGACAGGCTAGATCAATGGGCCCAAGGTTGGTTTTATGAAGCTCAACAAGGCCAAGCGCCAGGTCCTGCAGGTGGTTCACAACAACCCCATGTAGTGATACAGGCTACAGGCTTAGGAAAGAGTGTATGGCAAGTTGCCTGTCAGAAAAAGAATGAGGGAGTGCAGGTTGACAGCAGGCTGAACATGACCCATGGGTATGCCCAGGGGGCTAAGAAGGCCAAAAGCATCCTGGTGTGTACCGCAATTCATTTGGCAAGTGAAAGGAGGAAAGTGGTCATGCCTCTGTATCCAGTGATGGTGAAGACACAGCTTGAGTACTGTGCTCAGCTTTGGGGGCCTCACTACAAGGAAGACATGGAAGTGCTGAAGTGTGTCCAGAGAAGGGCTGCAAAGCTGGTGAACGCTCTAGAAAACAAATCTAATGAACTGGGATTGTTTAGTCAGGAGGAGAGCAACCTGAAGGGAGACCTTCTTGCTCTCTACAACTACCTCAATGGAGGCTGTTGCAATGTGAATGTTGGCCTCTTCTCCCAAGTAGCTAGTGATAGGATAAAAGGAAATGGCTTAATGTTGCACCAGGGGAGGTTTAGATGGGATGTTAGGGATCATTTCTTTACTGAAAGAGTTATCAGGAACAGGCTGCCCACGGAAATGGTGATGTCACTGTCCCTGGAGGTATTTAAAACATGTGTAGACATGGTAATTTGGGACATGGTTTAGTGGGCATGGTCGTGTTGGGTTGATGATTGAACTTGATAAACTTAGAGGTCTTTTCCAGCCTTTATGACTCTGTATTTCTATCATTCTATGACGTCTAGCACATAACTACCTGAAAAGAGGTTGTAGCCAGGCAGGGATTTGTCTCTTCTCCGAGGCAGCCAGCAACAGAACATGAGGACACAGTATCAAACTGTGTCAGGGCAGGTTTAGGCTGGACGTTAGGGAGAAGTTCTTCACAGAGTGATTGGCATTGGAATGGGCTGCCCAGGGAGGTGGTGGAGTCACCATCCCTGGAGGTGTTCAAAAGGACGCTGAATGAGGTGCTTGGTGCCATGGTTTAGTTAATTAGAAGAGTTAGGTGATAGGTTGGACTCGATGATCCTAGAGGTCTTTTCCAACCTGGCTGATTCTGATATACAACATATAACAAATCCTTTTTTTCACTGGAACATGTAGAAAGTTACAAACTAAAGATAGGGAAACATACTTAATGCTATTCGTGTTTGGTTTTGGAAGATTAATTTGTGAAGGTTAAAGGGCAATTTATTCTCACATTTCACAGTAAATACCCTATCCTCCTTGGAAAATAAGATTTGGATTTAGATCTTACAGCTATGCTTTTGCCCACCTGTCTTTGTTAGATTACAAATGGGAATTCCAACCACCTCAAATTGATGCTAAAAGGATATTTTGCCTTCAAAGTCTTTCAAGTACGCTTTCGCTGTGCATCATTCCCACCATTAACATGTTTCCTTATGCCATCTGAAACTCCTCTCTTCACACGGAGAATGGCACATAAGGTTTCTGTATAGCTACTTTCAGAATGGAAGCCGACAGCTAATTATGTACTCTAAGTCCATTCTAGCTATCACAACTAACTGTATGTGTAATATAGACTAAGCTCTATCTTAGGTATGTTCCAGATTAAGTCCCACAGAACATCAAGCAGTCTTTCTGGCAGAAGATTTTCCCATGAGGAATCAAATTCATCATATTAGGGAAAGACATTTTGAAAGTTAAAGGTACACTTGAACAAACAAGGCTGTTGGCCTTGCCCTCAAGCTTGATGCCTTAATCTTTCATCCCAGCAACAGAGATCGTCTGATCTGGAAGAAATGCTACATGCGTGCATGAAGATACAAAACCGGATTTTCCTTGCTTGGAATGTTAGTCCATGATCCTTTGCCCCAAATCATGCTACACTGCTTGCTCTTATACTGTGCCAGATCCTTGGCTATTATAAATCACTCTTACCAAATTAATCAGTGTTTGTCATCTGAGGTTCTGACTCTTATGACTTCTGCTCTCCTCCAATTTAAGATTAAGAAATATCTCTCCATGGCAAACAGCCCAAACTCATGTCTTTTATCAATTAAGTCAATAACCTTCTCTCTTAGAACAACATGGCAATGGCTGGAAAAGAAAGAAGGAAACATTCTGAGGAATTACTAAAGGTAACTTAGGATTTCTGGTTTACAGGCTTTTCTCTTAAACAGGTTTCATGAGTATGTAGAACCCTCTTCATGCTTCTCAAAAATCAGCAAGGAGAAATTATACAGTCAGCCTGAACATGGTATAGGTCATATCAGGAGAGTATGAGCAACAAACACCCTAGAGAATTCTTCTCCTCAGATGGCGTTTGCAGCTACACCAAAACGAACAGAAGCAGAAGTGTAACACAAAGAGCAACTATGAAAAAGGAAGCACGTGTGACAGATTGCACATAACCCTGTAAAAAAAGGACAAAGATTGAATTTGGTTCTTAATCAGTTCCTTGCTGAACCCACAGGGGTTGCCTGGGGATAAGTGAAATACAAACCTGGTCCATTTGGTTTGCGACAGTCTCTGGCAGTCTAAATGTAATTTCAACTAAATCAGAACGGTAGCAATTTATCCATAGCCAGCACAGATGCAACAGATGACTCAAAAGGACATGAATCAGTGACATGTTTGTGAGCAACAGAATTCCAAAAGAAAGAGGAATGCAGTTTTCTCCCCATTTGGTAGCAGCTGAGGGCACTTCTATGTGAAAACAGTACCTGTAAAAGGGCCATACTGCTACTTTCTTTGCTATGGCAATCACTATTTGGCACTGGAAAATGGGAAAATCTGAGTTCCAGTTCCTTGAGATCCTTTTACTCTTCTGCTGAAGCCAAAGTGAAGTGTTGATGCCTGTTCATTGGTCATGGAATTCTTTCGGCTGTAAAACACCCTAGTCTGAAGGAGCAACTGATACAAAGCCTGGCCACTCTTTGTGGTCCCCCAACAGAAACATGAAAAACTAAAAGGAAGAAGCCTAAAGGACTCAGAGGATAGGTCCTGAGGAATTATTTCAAGTTATCTCTCATAGCTCCCACAGTTTGGATTCTAATCAGAAAATGCATTTTCATACACTGATGAAAGCACATTAGAAATTATGCCATCTGTATCAGCCTTTAGACCAAAGTGTTTCCTCTGGCCATATAAATTACTGAACTACTTCCAGCTCATCTGCTACTTGCTGCATTTACCTAGTTGGAGATAAGTAGAGGGGGAAAGTTTATCCGTGCTTATGAAAAAGTGGGAGCACTGCTACTGCATCCATGAAGATAAGAGGATCTAAATAGGGCTTTTAGAACAGAAATGGTTGTCTGACAGTAGCCTAATGCACAAGCTGATCTACTGTTTTAAGTGACAAAAAGTGCCATTCAACTGCTCTTTGGTAGTACTTATTCTCATTTTCTAAAGGAGGTGTGGTAATTGCCTCATTTCTCAGTTTGGAAAGAATTGCTGATTCGTGTGAAATAGGCTGTATTTGATTTTTAATTAACTCCAGTGGATATAAATCAGTCTCAAAATGCCAGTGTTGGATCTCCTTCCACTTTTTTAATTCATAAAAGAGAATAATTCCAAAACAGAGGTTCCTTGAAAAAACAGGGTTGGTATATTTGGGAAAAAAGAACTTAAAACTAATGTCAAGGTCCAAGTCTCACCAGAAAGTGAGGTACTATTTATGAAGAATGTAGAGTTCTGCTCGTGACATTTTTCAGATTTTTTTTATCCAGTTGGTCCTTTTTCAGTCCTTTTCTGATTAGCAGGTTTTGGACCATAAATCGAAGGAAGAAGCCAGACTGTGACCTCACACCCACTTCTGTTACCACAGACTATAATGTAAAACTACATATTGATTCCTGAATGGATTATAGTTTACAGAGACAATCTGGAAGAAATTTAGAAGATGGGAATCAACTTATCTGGTGCTTTCTATAGGCTTTTGGATCTCAGAAAGGGAAAGACACAGAAAGGGTTGGCATAATCCCAGGCACAAATACAGCCTGGGTGGCGAATGGCTGGAAAGCAGCCCTGAGGAAAGGACCTGGGGGTTCAGGGTGATGAAAAGCTCAACATGAACCGACAATGTGCACTTGCAAACTGTGTCCTGGGCTGCATCAAGAGCAGTGTGACCAGCAGGGTGAGGGAGGTGATTCTCCCCTTTACTCTGCTCTCATCAGACCCCACCTGCAGTACTGTGTGCAGTTCTGGAGCCCCCAGCACAAGAGGGATGTGAAATTGCTGGATTGAGTCCAGAGGAGAGCCAAGAAGATGCTCAGAGGGCTGCAGTACCTCTGCTATGAGGACAGGCTACAAAAGTTGGGACTTTTCAGCCTGGAAAAGAGAAGGCTTCAAAGAGACCTTGTAGTGGCCTTCCAGTATCTGAAGGGGGCCTACAGGAAGGCTGGGGAGGGACTATTGACAAGGTCTGGTAATGTCAGGACGAGGGGGAATGGGTTTAAGCTGGAGGAGGGGAGATTTAGACTAGATGTTAGAAGGAAGTTCTTTACAGTGAGGGTGGTGAGACACTGGAACGGGTTGCCCAGGGAGGTTGTGGATGCTCCCTGCCTGGAGGTGTTTAAGGCCAGGTTGGATGAGACCTTGAGCAACCTGTTCTAGTGAGAGGTGTCCCTGCCTAAGGTGGGGGGTTGGAGCTGGAAGATCCTTGAGGTCCCTTGTCTGGGTTCTAATTTTAATTTCCAGAGACTCAAATAACTTTGATGGAAACAAATAACAATTTATAGAGTGTCCTTCCCTCTTGCCCCTTCCTTCCCAAAAGAAAGGAAATAGATGTAGAGAGAGGAAAAGTTAAGCACACCCAAATAAATAAATCTCACTCGATTTGGAAGTTAAAAAGAAAAGTTTAACAATGCATTAAAAAGGTATCTGAGGTAGGGAACTTACAAAGGTATAGGGAAGGGAAAAGCAAATAAAAAATGTATAAATGCAACCCAATTGTGATGGTGATGGCCACGTGGTAAAACAAAGAGAACCAGGAACAGGATGGTGATGCTGGTAAGCACGGGGCAGGGAGCGCAGAGAGCAAGAGAAACGAGAAGTCCCCCTGCTTTTATGGCTCTTTAGACAGTAAGGGGGAGTGGGCTAACCACCACCTGGTAGTGTTCAGACCCACCCCTGGGGAGGGGTCAAGACCACCTAGGGTCAGGTTCAAGGTTACTCCCCCTGGAGTGTTAACGCTGTACATCCCTTCCAACCTAGACATTTCTATGTTTCTATCAAATTTCTTCTAAGAAGAAAGTTTTTATGTGACATTCAGGTTTGAGTTCATCCTCCTGACTTTTTAGGTTATTCATGATGCATCTAAGTTGTCATCTTCTTTGCTGTAGCTTATGCCTGTATTTAAAGGATAACTGGATGACTTTCAAAGATTATTTATATTTAAAATTGGATGAGTTATAGGGCTTTCCTCTCCACTGATCACAAAACAGATTGAAGAAATAAGTGAGTGAAGTGGAATGAATCCAGGAATACAGGATCTGTTACAGCACTGAACCTATTCCCCACACACTTTTTTGTTCTATGCAGTTGCCATTGGAAACTAAGGTACTATTTTCATTTATGGTTGCCCAACTTAACTCTCAATAAGTACATATTTAAGCATGTACTTTGAGATTTTGAGTGTTCCTGCATGCAGTGACATTTAAGTTGAAAATTCACATTTTCAAGAAGCTCAAAATTTGTAAACAAAATTTTTATTTATCTAGAGAGTGTCTCCTCATGCAGCTACACAAATTGCAGCAGACCTGTCCAAGGTCCACACACAGATTTGATACGACCCTTATAGGCCATATTACTTGTACCTAAAAATCCTTGTTATAGAAAAGACAAAAGTAAATTTTAAAGGGAATTATGTCCATTTGTATCCTTGGAAGCAGTCTTTCCCTAATGTATGCCTCATTGATGTCATAGGTGTCAGTGATTCTTACTGTTTGGTCTAGCAAGATTAAGCATGTGGAAAAGAGTGTGATGTAAAAAGTTAACCATGGTTTTAATATTCTGTTTCCCAGTGTCTCATAAAATTTCTGTGTCATCTGGGTGATTCAGTTGGGGCAACTAACAGGGCAGGAATTATAAAATAATTAGTCAATTTTTATTTCTGGAAATCCCTACCCACAACTATATACAAATTAGTTACATTCGGGTTCCAATTTGGTTGGGAAAATCTTCACAAGGATGATTATGGGCAATTCATTCATTTAGAAGAATCAGAAGTTTTGGACAAGTTTAGCCACAAAATGGCTTTGCCTCACTTACAAATAGATAGCCTGGAGCTCTAGGAAAAGTCTGTGCTACTCACCATAGTGCAGCAGAAATTTCAAGATAGTCCCTGGCTCCTTTGTGGCAGTGTTGGAACTGCTTGGCCATTAGAAGGCTTCTAGATCTTCCCAGGGTGCTGGGAAGGAGGCAGACAGTCTCTGACCTCATCCTGGTTTCTCTTGGCCCAGAGGTTTGCAGTGGTGCAGGCAGGATCCCTTGCAGATATGCAGAGAGCACAATGTCAGTGGCACTTCTTGCCATGTCATGAGGCACTTAAATGCCTTCTCTTGAGAAACTTGAGGCACTTAAGTTTCCAGGTAGGTCAAGCCCAAAATATCAGGGCTAAGCTGGTTTGAATCACGAGGCAGAGCAGAACACATTGTCCAAGAGCATTGAGGCAAAGGCAGCTCCCTGAGGCAGAGCAGTGAGGCAGAAGCAGCACAACTGCTTGCAACTTAGCTCCACTTATATTATTTGCCCAAGTGCAGTGGCTGCTTTGGCCACAGAGATTCACCAATCAGAATGGCATTTGCAAAGCTGACCACCCTTATTTGGGCAAGACACCAACAAGTACCTAAACACCTGTGGGTACCTGTTTATGACTTTGGGAGGGGACATAATGGCCCAAGCCTTTGTTTTCCTCCCACTCTTGCTTCCACCATCAGCAGAAGTGTGGGGCAAGCCAGGACATTTATTAGGCCTATTAGCCTTCTAGGGCACTGGGCCAAGTTACTTCAAAAGGTGTACTCTTAAAGGCTAATTCTGTAAATTAAGCTTTTATGATTAAATTTTCACATAAAGACATCAAGTATGAGAGAAGTCAGGGAATGTCAATCAGGGAAATTCTTGCACTTTATTCTTTCTAACAAGCCACCTCACAAGCTCTGTCCTCGTAGCTTTGTCTTAGGTTTCCAGCTATTCTCTCTCCACTTATTGTCACAACTGCATCTGATATCACCACAACTTCTGACTGATTTTAAGTTTAAATTTGAAAGTTTCCTCTTCTCAGACTATGGGCTTTTGTAGTAACCACTACCTGTTCCATTTTCTGCAGATGTAGTCTGAAGTTCTTGGTGGTGATGAGCAGGAATATGTAGTGACCAAGAAACTTTCTAAACAGAAAGGGAATATTCATTAGCTGAAACGTGGTATCAAGCAAAGCTGTATTTCCCCCTAAAATGTTTCCAGTTCTTATTGGTTAATGAGGCATCTTTGCTTTACTCATACATTTCCTTCAGACCTCCTTGCTTAAGGTAATGAGAACTTTGTATATTAAGCTTCATCCTGACTCCCTGATGTGACTGTAGCCAGGCATGTGTCTCAAATAGAGGTGCGGTAGCTGATAGAAGCCTGAGTTAAAACCAAACATTTCTCGTGTCTTCTTTCCCCACCCTGCTTTCTCTACTTCTGGAAGGAAGTCTTTGGTGTCAGATGAACGACAGGAAGAGCTATCAGGTGTATGTGCTTAGGCAAAGCACCTCACCTGTCTTTTGGTTCACACAGAAGAGTTCAGGGCAACTTAATCCATTCCTGATCATCAGACCTCCCACATTTCCTGTATTTGAGTTAGAGAGGAAGTCTGCAGCATATATCTAAGTGCTTATCAGTTTGAATGAAGGCAAATTTTGACTCAAGCACAGTCTTTCAACTTGGCTTAACAGATGGAAAATAAGTTCTTTTCACCATTCATTCTTTGTCCTACATGAATGTTCAAAGTAGTTTACTTTTCAGAATTCCTTTGATCTAGATTTGCAGATCTTGGCTTTTGTCAACTGAAAATAAGGGGAAATCTGGACACAAAATCATAAAGACTGACTGGTTTCAGTATTATTCTCACTCATAAGTATTAGCTGATATCTGATTGTCAAGGGCCTTCCTCTGTTTTGTCAGCATTAGCCAGCCCCATACACCTGAGTTAACTGACATATTCCACAATGTCAGGAAAGTACAGCAACTTGATATTCATCATAGCCTCAGATTCCTGTTTATCATTACTTATACTAGGCACTTAACAAATAAAAAAGAAAACATCCTGTCTCAAAGAGTTTTGCAATGTGAAAACATCAGGAAGATCCCAGGAGCAGATGACAGAGGATGCAGAGTACAAAGAAGGAAATTAGAATGCTAGTAGCTTCTCCTGCCATTAGATCTCATGTATGCTTTCATGAGCCTGTTTGCATGGATACAGACCGAGGCACTAAAGGAACAACAGAAAAACAAAGCAGAGTTAAAAGTTAAGAGATGAAGTATGCAGACCTGTGCACTGAGCACTGCACTGAGCTCATCTAGGTAAAGAATATTCACTATGATCACACAACAGAACTTGTGAAAGGCTTTTTTTCCAGTTTTGTGTATTTTTCATGTGGGTTTTTCTTCTAGCAGTATGACGCACTTTGAAATCAGCTGGAAGCTAAAGCACCTGTCATGGATGGGAACATTATTTTCTCATTCCAAGTGTACCAAACAGAAGATTTCTTTGTAACAGAAAGCCTCTATTGAAAAGAGAAAACAAATCAGTCAAGGGATGCAGTCCAACCCAAAGGTTCCCATCCTTTTGCTCACCATCTGTGTAGTCAAAGATAGCAAAGGCTTCCTTGCCATTGAATAATGCAAACTCGGGGACTTCCTTAACGTCACCCTGAAGGGTGGGTGGTCTGTGTGAGAGAGATGGCAGCATGCCAATTATCAAGCATGCTAGAAGACCTTTAATGGTAAAGTATAAGAGGTAGTTCACAAATAAACCAAGCAAGTTTTTAAGCGAGGATGCATTGTCCTTATCCTTTAAAAGAACATTTTACAGAGGTTTACTACTTTTCTGACAGACTCTCATTTGCTGAGCTTGCAATTGATAGATATGTGGGGGAAAAAAATGTTTTAAAAACAAAACAAGCACTTGGGGGACAAGAGATAGAATTTCATACAGACAGATACAGGAAGAGCAGCTTTTCTTTCTGAATTTCTTTGAGCTATCGAAGCTGCTAAACTGACAATGGTGGCAATGTGGGATGAAATGCAGCTGTCTTCCTGTTCCAATTCCAGGCACAAATTCAGTGAGGAAGACTGATATTTTCTAAATAATTTCCTGCCCCTTTTCAGAAACAATGCAAGTATATGAGAGGTCAATATATAAGAGGCTCCTAAAGCCTGAAGTGAACTCTCAGAATGAGTCTAGAAAAGTTGTCATTGTTTTCTAAGCCAGTTAGCACTAGGATGTGAAGACAACAATGAATGCTAACTGAGCCATCTCTGTTCAGGGGTTATCATGAATTAATCTGGCATCTTATTCAGCATTTATAGAAGTCAGGGAAAGGTTTTTCACAGTGTGGGAGTTAAAAGACTTTCTTCCACTGAGTTCATCTGACAGTCTCTGTTCTTTACTTTCATTCCATACAATCCCAAAACAATCCTCTTTCATACTAAGAGTTTATGGAAACATATTTATTCTTTCTCTCTGCTCAACTAGTTTGAGATTTCACCCAGTGGGAATGGGAAGATTAAGCTAAAGTGTACACAGAGTGAAATAAGAAATAGTAGGAAAGAGATAATTAATTCCCTGTGATCCAGTCCTTTCCTTCACTAAAGGCACCCAACAAATAATGAAAAATAGCCTGCAGGGATCTTCAATTTTTGTATGTTAACTTGACCAAGGACTGACACTAAATCCACAATCCTGCCTCATGAAGAAAGGCCAAGACTACAGGCCAGGGTATTCTTGCAGATAAAAGTTGGCAGGTCTGGCCTCCCCAGCTTGATGATGTGGTCAGAAAAGCTCTGAAGTAGTTTTGTAGCTACTTCAATGCACTTTGAAGAACACATTGAAATAGCTCAGAAGTTTCATTTGTGCAACTAAATAATATAATTAATAGAGAATCAAAACTGACTTGGTCACAGAAAATGTACATAGCTATTTATGTTTATATGCACACACACACATATATAGGTGCATCCTGAAAGTAACAAGTTACACAAAAGAGTTGAAGTTACCTCATAGGGGTTATGAATTCTTGAGTACATATCAAGCACAGTTTCCAAAATCACAGTGGAAGCTACTCTTAGCAAGTGGCATAGGCACTAATAACCCATATGCATATACACCTGGTGCAAGCTTGCATGACTATCCTTGAAACTGTACAGTAGTGATGTCATGGTCATCCTTTCTCACTGTTCACTTCAAGCTGATCAGAAGGTGAAAGTCATAGCAATCATAGGGCTCTCTCACTTCTCCTGTGGTCTATGTCAGTCAATCATTTGCAAAGCAACCATCAGATCAGAGCAGAAAAAAAAGACAGTCTTAAGCCATTCATATAAGCACATTTCTTTCATTTGTGGCCACACACATTCTGACCCTCGATCTCCTCAGGGCCCAAATTTGAGACATATTTATCCTCTTCACCTTCCCCAGTCTTCAAATGATTTGTGTGTTTAAAGGTCAGGTCTCGAGAGGCACACATTACTCACTCACACCCTGAATTTTCTGTAACTGTAGCATCTGTGGGTAAAATCATACAATGAAAAATTCGTGCAAAAGTGGATTTCAGAAGGAAGACTCAAAGAGAGATAAAGAAACAGAAAGGAATCAAATAATATTCCTTAAATGACAATGAAGACTAACTAAGCTAACAGTATCTTTGCAGGAATTTGACATAGGACAATCCAAGCAGCATTTAAAATAGTTTAAAGTTTAGAAATATGTTCTTTAAACAACTGAGAAACATACAGGCATAGAATGGTATGTAAATAATTTGGTTTTTTTTTGTTTCAGTCCAACCTTGCAGCCTCCTGTTTCGCATCCTACTCAGTCTTTTAGTGACAATGGATGTCATTGAAACAATCTTAACTCACCAAGTCCTAGAATGTGTCCTGTTCTGCTTGCTGTTTTTGCTAGCTTCAATGGAAGACAAAACAAAGAAGACTTTTATGCTCTCCCAGAACACAGACTCACTTTCCAAGAGCTGTTGTCAGACATAAATCTCTCCTGATCTCACTGCTGCATTTATCATAACAACAAAAATACAAAAAGCAATAAAATAATATTTTATGTCTCTGTGTCTCACTTAATCACTGGGACTGAAAATGCTTCACAGTTAGACAAGACTTGCACTGCCAGCAGTGTAAAAGAACCACCAGTTTGATATTGGCAGTGTAAAGAGATTGTGTATTGGGAGTAAATAGTCACTCACTCTTATAAACAGCTGGAGTAGCAGAACATCTATTTTCACCAGAAGCCGTCAGATACCGCAGTCACTCTGGACAGAAGACCTGATGGCTCCAGAAGAGCTAACAACCAAGAGAAAACAGATTTTACACTGGATTGTACAGGGGGAAAAAACAGTCAACACCTCAAGTGGTGTTCAGAATGTCAGTGCTGCATTTAGTGAGGGAGATAAGAAATTATGCAGGCATGTAGTGAAATGGGTGGAAAAAAATCCCAAAGTTATGGTGCAAGTAATCAACAACAGTAAGAGAGAGGTGAAGAAAAACTACATTACCTCTGCTCCACAGATGAAGGGTTAAAGAGATTAAAGATCTTGAACTAAACCCTGGTTTCAGACCTCTGCCTTAACCACTCAGTAGTAGTGAATGAGAAATGATACTGTTAAGTTCTGTTCTGCATCTCTGCAAATGTTCTAGGGAGAAAGAAATTGCCATTGATATACCACCAAGAAACTGAGAAACACTTTTGTTTTTCACACAAAAGCTGGTATGTCTGCAGTCTTGCATCTCTTTTTCGCAGCAAGACTAAAGCACAGACAAGTATAAAGCTTTTCCTAGGTCACATAGAAGACCAGTGGAACTGGAGCATCCAAACTACTAATGTCCTACACTGAGCCCTTAGGGACAGACTGAAAGAGTTGGGGATGTTCAATATGGAGAAGAGAAGGCTCCCAGGTGACCTT
>WAAF01000417.1:1036-45909 GCA_013400475.1 Tricholaema leucomelas
GGTTGCCCAGGGAGGTTGTGGATGCTTCCTCCCTGGAGGTGTTTAAAGCCAGGCTGGATGAGGCCTTGAGCAAGCTGCCCTAGTGGGAGGTGTCCCTGCCTATGTCAGGGGGTTGGAGCTGGATGATCCTTGAGGTCCCTTCCAACCTAAACCATTCTATGATTCTATGATTCTATGATTCTATAAAACCATTCTGTGATTCTATCATTTTTTTTCTTGTCTCTTACCGATTAATTGCAGGTGCCACTTTATTCAGCCCGTTACTCAAAAAAAAAACCACCCCACAAAATAAACTTTAAAACTCCTAAAAAAAGGAGAACGAAAGGGCTGCGAGGTGCACCGGCCCGCGCTCGCAACCGCGGCGCTGCCGCCTTCCAAGCGGCGCCGCCGCCCGCCACAGCGAGGCGAAACGCGGACTTCTGGCGAAGTTTGGATCCTCCCGCTTGCCTTCCGAGCCACCGCTTCTCGTTGCCACGGTGACGCTCCCAGTTTAACAGCGCCGTGGCGGGGCTCTCGTCGTCCCGGCGGAGAGTCCGATCAAGGGCAGCCGGGGCCTGCGGGGTTTCAGCGCGGAGGAGCGGCCGGTCTTTTGAAGGAGCTAAGAAGGAGGGGGCGGCGGTAGGAGTTCGGCTGAAGGAGAAGTGAGTAGCTATTGGGAGTAGATCGTGGAGATCGCAGGGCTTGAGTACCTTCAGGGGAGGACTACATGCCCCAGCGTGCAAAGCGGCGGCTCGGCCGTCATTCCGGGAAATAGCAGTGGTGCCTTCCGGGAGATGGAGTTTCTCACAGTGAGGGGTTGCCTGCCTGTCGTTTTCACGGCCGTGTCCTTCTTCCTGATCCAGGCGCGAGTTAGTGAGGAGCAGCTGCTGACTGGGTCTGGAGTGCTCCCGGTGTTCCCTATTTAGGGATAGCGGTGACGAAAAGGATGGGGTTTACAGAGAGAGGCGGCGGGGCGAGGATAGAGAGGTGAGGGATCCCTTCCACTGCCCCATGAATCGTTCTACAAGCCGTGTACTTTAAGCCATTTATCACTGCTTTCACAACTTCATCAAGCGTTTCCTGGATTCTTCCTCATATTTTGCATTTTTTAATGTGCATTGATTGTTCGAAGCTTTCTCTCCTCCTTCCCTCTGTGATAAGCACAAGCCAATCAGTACCAAAGACAATATAAGGCTTATTTCTTAAAAGAGAAGCAAGCAGCGCTGGGCACAAGGGGAGTCTGAGCTCTCCCAACTCGTGCAACGAGCACACAACCTCCCCTACCACTTAGACACTCGTTTTATGCATGCGTAAACAAGTCCTTAAAATTCTTGCTACGCCAAAGATCTTTCATGCACCTGTGTCATCTGGGCTGTTTGTGGACATCAGGTCACCCCTGGTGGTCTTTGGAGATATCTTCTCTGTGTGTCCTCCCCACTCTGACCCCCCAGTGCAAGCACAATAAAAAACCCCGCCAGTTCCAGTGCTAATTCACCATCCCAGGGAGGCACATCTCCCCCTGCTTTTGTTTCCTTCCAACATGAATCATGCTCCTATTGATCACACTTCCTTCTTCCCTCCTTCTTCCCTCCTTCTTCCCTCCTTCTTCCCTCCTTCTTCCCTCCTTCTTCCTTGTCTGTCTGTCTTTTCAGTTATTAGACATGGGGTCAAAAATGGTGAGGTTTTGGTTGTAGCACAGATACTGACCACAAGGATTAGACAGAATCATAGAATCATAGAATGGTTTAGGTTGGAAGGGACCTCAAGGATCATCCAGCTCCAACCCCCTGCCATAGGCAGGGACACCTCCCACTAGAGCAGGCAGAAGTTTCTGATAGTCAAATTCTGTAACACTGGCAAAATACAGAGAGATAAACTGAGGAGAGATTCTCTTATCACAAACCTTTTTCTTATTTTTTTTTGCTTGCTAATATGGAATAAGTTATTCAGAACAACCTTCTGCTTTTCCTTTTCACATTTTAGGCCAACTGTTCAATAAATACATCTGAATAGATTTATGTTAACGGATCACAGGCAGTGCTGAAAGTTAATGTTTTCATTACATAGCTTTGAAGCAGATTTGGCACCGTTGAAAGCAGAATGTCAGAAGATATTGAAGAAATTGAAAAAGAAATAGAAACTGAACTAAGCAGAATCAGTGTTTGTTCCTCTGAAGCAGATGATCCAGACACAGAGGTATCAGACGAAGCTTTGAGTGACAGCGAGGCAGTAAGTATTCAGTAAGCTAAAACTGCATCTATTTCTGCTTAAAAGTAGTTTGGGCATTGGAATGAACTTTTCCCTGACATACCTAGCCCGAGTATTTCTTCTCAAAAATAGTCTCATTACAGAGTCACAGAACTTTAGAGGTTGGAAGGGACCTCCAGAGATTGTTGAGTCCAACCTCGTGCTGAGGCAGGAGACATAGAATCAACCAGGTTGGAAGAGACCTCTAAGATCATCCAGGCCAACCTAGCACCCAGCCCTGTCCAGTCAACTAAACCATGGCACTAAGTGCCTCAGACAGGCTTTGATTCAACACCTCCAGGCACGGTGACTCCACCACCTGCCTGGGCAGCCCATTCCAATGCCAATCACTCTCTCTGTGAAGAACTTCCTCCTAACATCCAGCCTAGACCTCCCTGGGCACAACTTGAGACTCTGTCCCCTTGTTCTGTTGCTGAGTCAGTTTACTGCTTGCCCTACAGGGGATTGCTTCATGAAAAATGTAGCCTCCAGTGGTGATAATGAAAGAGATTAATGTCAGTATTCTGCTTAAACAAGAAAATCAGACTGTAGGTAATGATTTGGTTTAGAACCCTCTGAAGACAGGAAAGTTTATTAAAGCTAATGAGGCAGATTAAATCTGAATGAATAAACCAATGATTCTTCATTTAAATCTTACAGAAGACTGTCTTGTGTTTGAAGACTTTCTAATCTTTATTTTATATACACTGGTGTTTCAAGTCCTAATCTACTCTAAATCATGTTTTATAGGAAATAAAGATAAGCAAAGAGGTCAGTGATAATTATTTACACACTCACTTGCTGAATGCTGTGCATTTACTGCAATTTGCATCTCTGAGAGATGGCAGACCACTTTCCAAAATCCTTAGAATAAAAGACATTATCTTTTGAACAGAAAATATAGAATCAGAGAATCAGAGAATGGATGAGATTGGAAGGGACCTCAAAGATCATCCAGTTCCAACTCCCTGTGTGCTAGTTTGAAGCTAGCTAGAATATTTTGGTGAGAGGGATTAGATCACAGGCTATGAAAGAGAAACAGTGCTGATGTCTACTTCACTCAGAGGCTTGCTGAGATGTATAAGAACAAGAATCCAAACATAGATAAGAGAGTCACTTCTTCTTCTTGGGGCATTACTTGAGCTGCATTTCTCTCTAGCCTCTCTGCCGTCTCTCTGACTAATCCCCTTTGCTTCCTAACCCCTTGGCTGAACCTCCATTCTTCCTTGGGACTGGGGTAAGGTTGAGAGGGGTGGGAGAAGGTGGAAGGGCGGTTGGGAGCCCCTCCTGGGGTCTCAGGTTTCAGGGAGGGCTGTTGGGTTTCTGTATTACCTTTTACCTTGTGTATTTCTGTCTATCTACTGTAAATATCTGCTTGTATATTGAGCTAAGCTGTAACTATAAGCTTCATTCCAATTTCCAGAGCTGGCTGAGTCTAGTCTGAGTGATTTCTAAAGTGTGGGGGGGCAGGGAACACCCAAACCATCACACCCTGCCATAGATGGGGACACACCTCCCACTAGAACAGGTCATTCATGGAGTAGAGAAAATTGTTGTATCTCATTTACATACATACTTTAAACATTAGGTTAAAGCTAATTTCATTTTTAAAGAGTCTATATCTTTTTAAGAAAAAGATCCTGTGCAGCAGGAGGAAGTTGTTGGCAGAGAGAGGGATTTGCCATTGGAATGGGCTGTCCAGGGAGGTGGTGGAGTCACCATCCCTGGAGGCATTCAAGAATAGCCTGGATGAGGCACTTAGTGCCATGGTCTAGTTGATTGGATAGGACTGGGTGATAGATTGGACTGGATGAGCTTGGAGGTCTCTTCCAACCTGGCTGATTCTATGATTCTAGTTTTTTGTTAATTTTTTTGGCTTAAAATTTCCTTTAATCTCTTGGTCCAACAGAATTACAAGAAAATGTTAATGAAAACATGTTTCTGAAGGCAGTGGAGGATAAGTTAGGAAAATGCAATCGAAACTTAATTAGAATGTGATTAAAAATTGGAGTTATCAGTTGTTCAGTGGGTGATAAGTGAATGGGAGGAGTGCAGGAATTGGAAACAGTTTTGGTAGCAATTGCTGCTATGTCTCTGTCAGTGATTCTGATCATGTGTTTCTGTGGGTGATAAGCAAATGGGAAGAGTGTAGGAATTGGGAACAGTTTTGGTAGCAATTGCTGCTATATCTCTGTCAGTGATTCTGATCGGTTGTTCAGTGGGTGATAAGCAAAGGGGAAGAGTGTGGGAGTTGGGAACAGTTTTGGTAGCAATTGCTACTATATTTCTCTCAGTGATTCTGAACAGTTGTTCAGTGGGTGATAAGCAAATGGGAGGAGTGTAGGAATTAAGAACAGTTTTGGTAGCAATTGCTGCTATTATCTCTGTCAGTGATTCTGATCAGTTGTTCAGTGGGTGATAAGCGAATGAGAGAGTGCAGGAATTGGGGACGGTGTTGGTAGCAATTGCTACTATATCTCTGTCAGTGATTCTGATCGGTTGTTCAGTGGGTGATAAGCGAATGAGAGAGTGCAGGAATTGGGGACGGTGTTGGTAGCAATTGCTACTATATCTCTGTCAGTGATTCTGATCGGTTGTTCAGTGGGTGATAAGCGAATGAGAGAGTGCAGGAATTGGGGACGGTGTTGGTAGCAATTGCTACTATATCTCTGTCAGTGATTCTGATCGGTTGTTCAGTGGGTGATAAGCGAATGAGAGAGTGCAGGAATTGGGGACGGTGTTGGTAGCAATTGCTACTATATCTCTGTCAGTGATTCTGATCGGTTGTTCAGTGGGTGATAAGCGAATGAGAGAGTGCAGGAATTGGGAACAGTTTTGGTAGCAATTGCTACTATGTCTCTGTCAGTGATTCTGATCAGCTGTTCAGTGGCTGATGAGCAAATGGGAAGAGTGCAGGAATTGGGAACAGTTTTGGTAGCAATTGCTACTATGTCTCTGTCAGTGATTCTGATCAGCTGTTCAGTGGGTGATAAGCAAATGGGAAGAGTGCAGGAATTGGGAACGGTTTTGGTAGCAATTTTTACTACATCTCTGTCTCAGTGATTTTTAAGTGAAGCCAAAATGAATCTTTATTCTTGCATGTCAGGTATTTACCTCTGGTTCATAGCTGTGAGATGAAAACATAGAATTTGTGCCAAATGTCCTGTGTTTTTTAGGTTTCAGATGACTTGCCAGAGTCAGTTCTCTCCTATTTAGACTTTATAAAGAGCAGAAATAAAGATGCTGAAAAGCTTATACTTCAAGACACAGAAGATGAAGAAACTACAAGTAAGCAAGGATCACAGTTGAAATATTTGTGTACCTTGTATTGTCAGTGGAAATTAGACTAAAAATAAAAGTCCTCAGTAAAATAATGCAAACTTATAAGCAGGGAAAACAGCAAAATAAATTCATGGTGAATATCTGTAGGGATAGAAACATACAGTGCTGTCCTCTGATTAATATCTGAGTATGAATTGAATGTTCTAAAAATTCACCTGATGGCTAAACCACAGATCAAGACGAGTTGCAGGATCTTTCTCTGAAACAGGACCTAGGACAGACTCTTCATGAGAGTCTAAAATCAAGTCATTAGCCAAGGTTAAAAGTTTGAGATACAATTGAATCCCGTAGGATATATTTAATGCCTGTCTGTAGAGATGCCCAAGCTAGCATTAAATGCAATTGCTTTGTAGTTGGGAATGATATTACTGTGTTAGCTGTGTGACTGAAGCAAGCCTATAGTTTACATACTGGAGAGCTGCCATTGTCTGTTCCCTTCTAGTTTTTCACATGGAATCATAGAATGGTTTATGTTGGAAGGGACCTCAAAGATCATCCAGTTCCATCCCCCCACCATAGGCAGGGACACCTCCCACTAGAGCAGGCTGCTCAAGGCCTCATCCAGCCTGGCCTTAAATGCCTCCAGGGAGGAAGCATCCACAACCTCCCTGGGCAACCTGTGCCAGTGTCTCACCACCCTCACTGTAAAGAACGCTTTCCTAACATCTAGTTTGAATCTTCCCTCTTCCAGTTTCAACCCATTACTCCTTGTCTTGTCATTACCAGACCTTGTCAATAGTCTCTCCCCAGCCTTCCTGTAGGCTCCCTTCAGGTGGAGGCTCCCTCCCTGGAAGGCCACTACAAGGTCTCCTCGAAGCTTTCTCTTCTCCAGGCTGAAGAGCCCCAGCTCTTGTAGACTCTCCTCATAGCAGAGGTGCTGCAGCCCTCTGAGCATCTTCGTGGCCCTCCTCTGGACTGGCTCCAACAGTTCCATGTCCTTCTTGTGTTGGGGGCTCCAGAACTGCACACAGTACTCCAGGTGGGGTCTGAGGAGAGCAAGGCAAAGAGGCAGAATCCCCTCCCTTGCCCTGCTGCCCACACTGCTCTTGCTGCAGCCCAGCACAGGGTTGCTGTCTGGGCTGCACTCACACTGCAGGCTCATGTTGAGCTTTTCATCAGCCCAGACCCCCAGTTCCTTTTCCTCAGGGCTGCTCTCAGCCATTCTCCACCCAGCCTGGAGTTATGCTTGGGATTGTGCTGACCCAGGTGCAGGGCCTTACACTTGGCCTTGTTGAATGTCATGAGGTTGGCCTGGGCACACCTTTCCAGCCTGTCCAGGACCCTCTGGATGGATCCCTGCCCTCCAGCAAGTCAGCTGTGCCACACAGCTTGGTGTCATCTGCAAACTTGCTGAGGGTGCACTGATGCCTCCGTCCATGTCACTGCCAAAGATGTTACACAGCACTGGTGCCAGCACTGACCTCTGAGAGATGCCACTTGACATTGGTCTCCAGGTGGACATTGTGCCCTTGATCACCACTCTCTGCCTGCCACCATCCAGCCAGTTTCTTATCCAGCAGTGCTCCACCCATCCAGTTTGTGCTTTTCCAGTTTGGTGACCAGGATGTCATGTGGGACAGAGCCAAGAGCCTTACTGAGGTCCAGGTAGATGATGTCAGTTGCCCTTCCCTTTTCCACTGTTGCTGTGAGTTCATCATAAAAAGCCACCGAATTTACAAGGCCTGACTGGCCCTTGGTGAAGCCATTGCTGGTTACCACCATCTGCCTTAGCACAGCCTTCAGGAGGATCTGCTCCATGATCTTGCCAGGCACAGAGTTGAGACTGACTGCTCTGTAGTTCCAGGGTTCATCCTTTTTTCCCTTCTTGAAGCTGGGTGTTATGTTTGCCCTCTTCCAGTCAACAGGAACTCCACCAGCCTGCCATGACCTTTCAGAGATGATGGACAGTGGTTTAGCAACTTCATCTCCTGCTTCCCACAGGACCCATGGGTGGAACTCGTCAGCCCCCATGGACTTGTGCACGTTCAGATTCCTTAGGTGCACACAAACATGATCTTCAGTTACAGTGGGCAGATCTTCTTTCTCCCAGTCCTTACTTTTGCCCTCTGGGGCTTGGACATTGTAGTTGGAGCCCTTGCCGTTGAAGACTGAGGCAAAGAAGTCACTGAGCACCTCAGTCTTATCCATATCCTTTGTCACCAGCTGTCCATTTCCCTTCTGGAAGGGTCCTACTTTCTCCCTAGTCCTCCTTTTCTCGGTAATATACCCAAAGAAATTCTTCTTGTTCCCCTTACTGTCCCTAGCCAGATTCAGTTCCAGCTGTGCTTTAGCTTTCCTTACCTGAGCTCTGGTGACACAGGCAGTTTCTTTGTATTTGTCCCAGGTTCCCTGTCCTTGCTTCCACTCTCTGTAGGCTTTCTTCTTGCGTCTGAGTGTGTCCAGGAGCTCTCTATTCATCCATGCAGGCCTCCTGGCATTCTTACCTGCCTCTCTCTTTTTTGGGATGCATTGCTCCTGGACCTGGAGGAAATGGTCCTTGCACATTGAGCAGCTTTCCTGGGTGCCCCTTCCTTCCAGAGTTTTTTCCCATGGCACCCTGCCAAGGAGGTCCCTGAAGACCTGCTCTTCTGAAATCCTACATGGAAGATCAGTAATGGGCAGTAGTCCCTAGGGCACACCAGGCTAGGAATTTTCCTAGCAACATCCCTAGCCCAAGCTCCAGTAGGCAGCACACCTCCCTGTGAGAGGGGTCTGCCCCACATATTGCTCCCTCTGTTCCTCTCAGAAGTGAATCCCCTACAACTATCACTCTCCTTTTTTTTCTTTATTGCACTAGTCCCCATCATTTTGGGGTTCATAGTCATGTGGTGTAACTGGTTTTGTGAACAAAGGTTGAATATTACCTATACACCTTGATATTTGAGGAATATGTCCTGTTTTTCATTATTTTTGTAGTGCTTTGTCAGGTTTTGGATTATCTAAATACAAATTCTACTGTTATTTTTTTCTACACAGAAGATGTTCTGCTGTATTCTGTGCTGTGGAGGTCTCTTTCATATTTACTACCATATTCAAAGCATATTTACTGCTTTGAATGTTTCCCACATATAGAATAGTCTGGGTTGGAAGACACCTCCAAAGCTTATCTAGTCCAACCCCCTCTGAAGTAAGTAGAGGCATCTCTACCTAGATCAGGTTGCCCAGAGCTCTGTCAAGACTCACCTTGAATATCTCCAGGGATGAAGCCTCAACCACCTCCCTGACCAAACTGTTCCAGTGTTCCACTACCCTTATGGTAAAGAACTTGTTCCTAACATCCTTAGTAAATCTACTCTTTTCTATACTTGAGTAAAACGTGGTGGGGAGAATATTTAAGAGCTTTAAAGGAAAAAACAAAACAATAAACCTTCATTTTCTTTAAGAATATACAGTAACTAAGCAGTATAGAGCAGAACTGAGTACAGAGAAGGGATTTTCTCTCTGTGTACTAAGTTCTATATTTATTTCTTCCTTAGATAATGTTTGTGGAGCAGTTTCTTGCCATGCTTCAGCTTATTCATCAGAACTGGCTTCTGAAGATAATGAAGATCCAGAAGAATTTAAGAAAAGGGTATTCTTTATTCAAACAGTATTTATAGTGAAAAAAAATAATGCTGTTAGTAATGTAGATAACTTGCACTTGCTTTGTTGACATCCTAAGGAGACCTCTAGATATGTTCCATTTGTTCCTCTCAGACTATCCATAAGGCACTAAGATAAGTTTGTGTATGCTGCTCTTTGGAACTGTGACGTAGAATCATAGAATCAACCAGGTTGGAAGAGGCCTCCAAATTCATCCAGTCCAACCTATCACCCAGCCCTATCCAATCAACTAGACCAAGTGCCTCATCCAGTCTTTTCTTGAAAACCTCCCAGGACAACAACTCCACCACCTCCCTGGGCAGCCCATTCCGATGCCAATCACTCTCTCTGTGAAGAACTTCCTCCTAACATCCAGCCTAGACCTCCCCCAGCACAAAATACATGAACATGTTAATATATTTAATTAATATCTTTTAAAACATCCATAGAAAGATTATGTATTTGGGGAAATACTTCAGTATTTACTACACTAGACAACATTTCTCTTGACTGATATGTTTGCATTATTCCATGTCTAAAGACTCCAGTCAGCAGTAAGTTTTGTGTTATTGTATTTGTCGTATGATGAAAGCTGATCTTTGCTCTGGAAGATTTTTATAATGGTCTGCTTTAAAATTTTGTTTCCTGATTTTTTTAATGGCAACATGAAAACGACATTAGGCACTGTTTGAAATTGAAAATGAAGACTTGCAGATGGCTACACCACCTAGTTGTAACGGAGGTGATAAAGTGGTCACCGATGACCATTTTGTTACAGGTGAGCACATCCATTAATCATTTGGTTGAGTTGATCTTTAAGATCACTACCCTGTTTTCTGCTTTCCTGTTTTCAGGAGTGTATTGACATTCTCTGTAAAGAATTACATGCTACAGTGTGCAATAGAGTTTGATACTTCATGAATTGGACATGAGCAAATGCCTGTGCTTTTATCTCATTTCATGATCACAAAATTATCCTTCTACTTAATGTCTCAGTAGAAATTTGTGTCAAAAGATACTACTCAAAAAGTGATGTAAGTTATCATGAGTAGTGAGGTTGGTGAAACCAAGCAAGTTATGCTTTCAGCTTTTTTTTTCAGTTGTGTAGGCTGGGAACATTTCCCTTTGCCAAGACCTTTGAGTGTTTTGAGGTGGAGTACATTGGTTATAAAACCCCTGCTGATAGCCACAGAAGACATTAATCCTGAAGCCAAAGCATAATCCTGAACTACACACTGGTAGACCAAATGTGATTGTAGCAGTCAGTAAATGTGCATCATGGTAATATGACATTGTCAAGGTCCAGAGAACAGAGATTAACAATATCTCTGTCCAGAGCAACAATATCTGTTCTTATAGATTTCCATGTTGTGAAACCTTAAGGTGCAGGTGAGACCAGATATCACCATGAAACTATTTATTAAAGGATAGATTTGGAAAAAACAGAGGGAATGAGAGAAGGGGGAGGAGAGAGATAAAGAGAACAACAGAGGAAAAGAGAAGAAGCAGGGAAGGAAAAGAGCAGGGATTATATTTCCATCAGCCACAGACTGTGGGGGGAGAGAGATGGGTGCGTGGCCCAGGAATGTTCTGTGGAGTTCATCAGAAGTTCTTCTGGTGATGCTCTGGTGGAGGGGCAGCTCTGGTGGTGGTCTGGTGGAGATGCACACTTTGGTAGGCATTGCTCATGTCTTTTTATACAGTTTTTTAGATGGGTGTCCAGGTGAAGCTCCCCAGGGAATCTTGCTGTGTATTCCTGCATTCGCGGGGGTCCGGCAGCAGCATTGGGGAGGGCCTCTGCTCCCTCCCTGTGCTGCTTGCCTGTCCATACCCCAAATACACATAAGCCTTTTGTCTTCGGGGTAGCTGACATTAGATGTACACATCCTGGGCATTCAAGCCAGGCTGAGGTCCAGGAACTTCCTCCAAGGCACTGTCTTTTCATTTGAACCCCCAAGCCAAGCACCTAGTCTGAGCCAGGGAGGTTAACAAAGGCCTTCTTTATCTTTGTTGATTAGGGAGAGACAATGGCAATCTTCACCGTGGTTGATGAATAAGAGAGGGGATTTAGACTCTCACAGACATCTCTGATAGAAAATCTCACACTGTAGTTCTAATTTCTTTGTGAAATTTCTTGGTGAATATTGCTGGCTGTGCCAGCAGAGAATACTTTTCTTGTCAATGTTTTTAGACTGTTTAATGTCTCCCAGTGCTTATAAGGAAACTAAAAGGTTTGCCTCATGGATTATGACTTTGTAGCTGATGTTGGAATAAGCATAAACCTTACTCATCTAGAAGTAGAGGAGAAGTCTAGACAAGAATTTGAGCAGTGGAAGAGAAGACAAAATGAGCTTGAAGATGAGAAAAGGAAAAAGTGGAAAGCTGAGAGGGAAGTACAGGAAAAACAGACTGAAGAGGAGCATGCAAGATGGGTGCAGCGACAGGAGGAATTTGAGGCTGAAAGAAGAAAGTTAGAGCTGCTTCGTAAGGTAATTCATGATGCTGAAGCCAATTTGTTCCTGTCTAGACCACAGAGATTCAAGATCTAGTGTGAAAAGTAGAGTATATCCCAAAGTAGAGTATATCCCTGCCATGGCAGGGGGGTTGGAACTAAATGATCCTTGTGGTCCCTTCCAACCCTGACTGATTCTATGATTCTATGTGATTCTAGATCAGCTTCTGGGTTTTTGATATTTCCTCGCTACTAATTTTCAGTCAAATGTAATTCCAGATCATTCAGATCTTCTTCTCTGATTGTGAATATGTCAGGCAAGGAGAGATATGCTCTTTATTTGAAAATTGTAAGAAAATGGACTTGAGCTTTCCTCATTTTGCATTAAGAAAAAACACTCAGTTAAAAAAAAGTCTTTAAATTGGCTGAAGAAAGTCCTTCACAGTATCACACAGTCTCACAGTATCACCAAGGTTGGAAGAGACCTCACAGATCATCAAGTCCAACCCTTTACCACAGAGCTCAAGGCTAGACCATGGCACCAAGTGCCACGTCCAACCTTGCCTTGAACAGCNCCTGTTTGAAATGACCTCCTTGTTTGAAAGATTCTAATATTGTAAGTAACACAGCAGTACAATCAAAGGGAGACTGCTCATGCTAGTTTCAGAGTGTTTCTGTTTCTATTATCTACTTATACTTTCAATGGTTGTTTCATAAGTGTAGTTTTCATTAAAAAGCCTCCTCAATGGAGGCTGTAGCCAAGTGGGGGTCGGTCTCTTCTGCCAGGCAACCAGCAACAGAACAAGGGGACACAGTCTCAAGTTGTGCCAGGGCAGGTCTAGGCTGGATGTTAGGAGGAAGTTGTTGGCAGAGAGAGTGATTGGCATTGGAATGGGCTGCCCAGGGAGGTGGTGGAATCACCGTCCCTGGAGGTGTTGAAGCAAAGCCTGGATGAGGCACTTAGTGCCATGGTCTAGTTGAGATTGGCCAGGGCTGGGTGCTAGGTTAGACTGGATGATCTTGGAGGTCTCTTCCAACCTGGTTGATTCTATGATTCTGTGATTCTCTGAAACCATAGAATAGTTTGGGTTGGAAGTGACCTCCAAACGTGATCTAGTCCAACATACTTGCAGTGAACAAGGACACCCTCTACTAGACCAGGTTGCTCAGAGCTTTGTCCAGCCTGACCTTGAAGATCTCCAGGAATGGCAGCTCAGCTAGCTCTCTGGGCAGCCCATTCCATTGCTCCACCAACCTCACGGTAAAGAACTTGTCCCTAACACCCGATCTCAATCTAATCTTCTCTAATTTCAAACCATTGCCCTTCATTTTATCACTGCAGGCCTTTGTAACCAGTCCCACTGCAGCTTTCTTGTAGGCCTCCTTCTTGTACTGGAAGGCCTCTGTTAGGTTTCCCCAGAGCCTTCTCTTGTTCATGCTGAACAACCCTGTCTGTCCTTGTATCAGAGGTGTTCCAACCCCTATCATCTTTAACAGTTGTAGTATAGAATTTGGAGAGGGAGGTAGTAAATGTTTGGGTCATTGCTGAGATGCTGACTCTCTGAAGGTGTGGATTTTTCAGCACATGCCCCATTCTGATGGAAGTGCACAGGTGTTAATTTTGTTCCACACACAGATGAGTCTTTCATTTTAATTCAGACATTCATGAAAATGAACTGCTGTTAAGTCAAAAAGTTGGAGGAGATTGTAGAGAAGGTGTTTTGTTACATTCTACTTTTTGTACAATATTCACTTCAGTTTACTTGTTGTGCAGAAACACCAAACATCAATGGAACTTGAGTTACAGAAGGAGGAGAAAGCTTGGAGGGACAAAAGGATGCAACACGAGGTAAGGTTGTCCAGTGAGCCTTTTCAGAACAAAAGTTATTCTGGAAGAGTTAATACAGGAGATTTTGTATGTTAATAATTAATGTGACAATACCTGTCCTATTTTGAAAGTAGTTGAAGTCTATTCCAATTGTTCTGGCCTAGGAATTGATCATGAAGCTGCAGCTGCAAATGGAAGAGGAGAAAAAGGCCTTGGAAGAGCAGAAAGCAAAAGAAAGGCAACATCTGGCAGAACAACAAAGGACAGCAGCTGTGAAAATCCAAGCTACATTTAGATCATTTTTAGTCCATAAAAAGTATGCTCCCATCTTAAAGGAATGGAAAGATGAAATAAAAAAGAAGCAGAAAATACTAGAAGAAATAGAGAAAGAAATGAAAGAAAAGGAAGAAAAAATAAAGAGACAAATGGAAGAAAACAGGCAACAGAAAGAAGAGTTAAAAAAGAAACAAGAAGAATTTGAAAGACAGGAATATCTGGAACAGGTGAGGAGGCGTGAGGAATATGAGAAGAAGAAAGAAAGCCTGAGACATGAACGAGAGAAACAGCTGCAAATAAGAAGAGAGGAACAGAGAAAGCTAGGAGAAAGAGGTGTAAAAACTGTGATGAGCAGAAGTGAAGAAAATAACCCAGAAAACATAAAAAAGGATAAGCAGATAGAAAATACAAAAGCAATAGAACAGAGGGGACAAAATAAGCAAGCAGAGGAACAAAAAGAGAAACAGATTGAAATGATGGATGAAACAAACAGTTGGATGCTTCCAGCAGGAAGAAATTTGACACCAACACTAAATAAACTCAACTCTGAGAGGAAGGAACATGATTCTCAAGTAAATAATGACAACATGTATGTGAATTCTGGAACACATAGAGAAGAAGATTATTTACAAACTAGAGATCTTAATAAAGCTCCAAATAATCTTGCTTCAAAGGATGAATCCGTTAATTTTGGAGCCAGTAACTCATTAGAGAATAAGGCAAACAATATGTGCAGCAGCCCAGCAAATATCCAGCCAGATGCTAGTTGTAGCCAAGTCAAAGATCAGTTTTCTGAGTCTGAAATGAGGAAGAAAATTGCCTTTCTAGTGGAAGATGATAATGAAGAAGTCAGAGAGCCCTGGGACATAATTCAAGATGTAGTGGAGTTTTCCAGTAGAATGATTCTTCCTGATGATATTGAGAAGAAGAGAATAAACTGGATGAGCACATGCAAATCTTGGTCTAAAGTACATGAAGAAAGCCAAAGAAAGCAAGTGACTAAAAAGAAACGACCAAGGAAAAGTTCTGTATGCAAGATGCCTCCATTAAGTACACACAAGATAATTCAGAGTGGCCCTTGGAGTACTCTGCAGCAGGTAACTATGCAGAAGATTTAGAATGTAATGTGAAGTGGTACCATCACTTTTAAATGTATTATGTCAGGAGAATACTCTTTTGGAACAGGAGGAGATTGTCACCAGTAATAAGTACTTACTGTGTGTGTTCTGTGGAACTCAGAGTTTCTCTGCACCAATGCATAATAAGGGTAATGAGAATCACTGAATCATAGAATGTCAGGGTTGGAAAGGACCTCAAGGATCATCTAGTTCCAACCTCCCTGCCATGTGCAGGGACACTCACACTACATCAGGTTGCTCAGAACTACATCCAGCCTGGCCTTAAAAACTACCAGGGAAGGGGCTTCTACCAGCTCCCTGGGCAGCCTGTTCCAGTGTCTCACTCTCCTGCTGAAAAAATTCTTCCTAACATCCAATCTGAATCCACCCACTTCTAGTTCTGCTTCATTCCCCTAGCCCTATTACTACCTGACACCCTAAAAGGTCCCTCACCACTTTTCTTGTGGGCCCCATTCATATACTGGAAGGCTACAGTAAGGTCTCCTCAGAACCTTCTCTCCAGACTGAACAGACACAATTCTCTCAGTCTGTCTCCATAGCAGAGGTGCTCCAGCCCTCTGGATCATCCTTGTGGCCCTTCTCTGGAGATGTCCCAGCACCTCAAGATCTTTCTTGTAATAGTGGCTCCAGAACTGTATGTAGTACTCCAGGTGGGGTCTCTCTAGTGTGTAGTAGAGGGGCAGAATCACCTCCCTCAACCTCCTGACCACACTTCTCCCAATGCAGTCCGAGATCTGGTTGGCTCTCTGGGCTGCAAGTGCACACTGCTGGCTCATGTTGAGCTTCTCATCCACCAGCACCTCCAGGTTCCTCTCCCCAGGGGTGCTCTCAAGCCAGTCACTGCCCAGCCTATATCAGTGCTTGGGATTGCCCCAACTGAGGTGCAGGACTGTGCATTTGGTCTTGTCGAACTTCATGAGGTTGGCTTGTGCCCACCTCTCCAGGCTGTCCAGGTCCCTCTGGATGGATCCCTTCTCTCCAGCATGTCAGCCGCACCACACAGTTTGGTGTCATCAGCAAACTTGCTGAGGATGCCTCAATGCCACTGTCCATGAAGACGAAGAAGCTGAGTAAGGTTGGTCCCAGTACTGATCCTTAAGGGACTCCACTTGTCACTGGCCTCCACTTGGACATGGACCAATTGACAGCCACTCTTTGGGTGGAGCTGTCAAAATAGTTCTTTGTCCACTGAGTTGTGCATCCATGGAACATATGGTTTACCAGCCTGGAGGCCAGGATATTGTGTGAGACTGTGTCAAAGCTTTGTTCAGGTTCAAGTAGATGGTGTCAGTGATGTCAATGACTTTTGACTTGCTGTCACCATTGTGGAGCAGACTGATTCGATGATAGCCTGTAACAGACAAGAGCTCCTAACTCCTATTTTCTGCTAATTTTTAACATGCTATCAGGGTCCTCATTTCAGCCCCTGCTCTTCTCCTGGCCTGGATCAGAAATGATGTGACCAGCAGGAGAAGGGAGGTGATCATGCCCCTGTACTCAGTGCTCGTGAGACCACACCTCAAGCACTGTGTCCAGTTTTGATCATCACAGTATAGGAAGGACACTGAGGTGCTGGAGTGGGTGCAGAGAGGGGCGACAAGGCTGGGGAGAGGTCTGGCAAATATGGCCTATGAGGAGCGGCTGAGGGAGCTGGGAGTGTTTAGTCTGCAGAAGAGGAGGCTGAGAGGGGACCTTATTGCCCTCTACAACTACCTGAAAGGAGGTTGCAATGAGGCTGGAGCTGGTCTCCCTAATTACTAAGGATAGGACAAGGGGAAATGGCCTCAAGTTGTGTCAGAAGAGGTTTAGGGTGGATGTTGGGAGGAAGTTCTTTACTGAGCAGGTGGTCAGGCACTGGAACAGGCTGCCCAGGGAGGCGGTGGAGTCACCATCCCTGGAGGTGTTTAAAAGGAGAGTGGATGTGGTGCTTGAGGCTATGGTCTAGTGATGAAGGATGCTGGGATGAAGGTTGGACTGGCTGATCCTGGTGGTCCTTTCCAACCATAGCTATTCCTAGTGCTTAGATGTTGTGCTGAAGGCTTTGGTTTAGTCAAGGACTTGTCAGTGTAAAACTAATGATTGGAGCCAATGAGCTTGAAGGTCTATTCCAATCTAGGAAATTCTCTGATTCTGTGATTCTAGTCAGTTTTGAGAAGGCCAGTCTCTTCCAGAACCAAGATCTTGCTCATCAGCTTATAGATAGTGTTGTGCCATAAAGAACATATCTTGTTTTTTTACGATAGTATGATTGGAAGAAATTCACATTATCACTTGCCTTGCTTATTGTTAATCCTCCATATATTCAAATTTGATGTTATTAGCACAGTGTGATGGTTTGGGTGTTCTCTGCTCCCTCCACTCTTTGGAAATCACCCAGAGTATACTCAGCTGGCTCTGGAAATTGAATGAAGCTTATATTTATAGCAGATACAAGCAGATATTTACAGTATATACAGTTATAGACAGAAATAGCCAAGGTAAAAGGTAATACAGAAACACAATAGCCCTCCCAGAAACCTGAGTCCCCAGGAGGGGCTCCCAACCGCCCCTTCACCTTCCCCCTACCCTACTCAACCTTACCTCAGTCCCAAGGAAGAATGGAGGTTCAGCCAGGGGGTTAGGAAGCAAAGTGGATTAATTAAAGAAACTGAGTGTGAGGTTAGAAAGAGATGCAGCTCAGCCAGTTCCCCAGCAGAAGTGCTGAGTGTGTTATCTATATTTTGATTCTTATTCTTATGCATCTCAGCAAGCCTATGAGGGAAGTAGACATCACCATTGTTTTCCTTTCACAGCCTGTAATCTAGTTCTTCTCACCATAACATTCTAGCTTGCTTCAAACTAGCACACACAGCATCAGATTCCTTTATTTCAGAGTGATTTCAGAATCAAGCTTTTTTTTTTTTTTTTCCTAATAAACTTCTGCCATTGAACAGAACAAACTCACCTTTGCCATCTGTTTCGATCTGAAAGGACACAGCCTCAGGCTGCGCCGGGGGAAGTTTAGGCTCGAGGTGAGGAGAAAGTTCTTCACTGAGAGAGTCATTGGACACTGGAATGGGCTGCCCAGGGAGGTGGTGGAGTCGCCGTCCCTGGAGCTGTTCAAGGCAAGGTTGGACGTGGCACTTGGTGCCATGGTCTAGCCTTGAGCTCTGTGGTAAAGGGTTGGACTTGATGATCTGTGAGGTCTCTTCCAACCTTGGTGATACTGTGATCAGTATCAATTGCTTGCATTTGCTGAAGTGTTAGTGGAATGTAACTTTGGTCTCATTCATTTTAAAGAGGATAATCACAGTGTGCAATTATACAACATATGTTCTACAGACAAACAATTAATTGTATTTATCAATAAATGCATTTAGGTTACAACCCTTACACTTGAAGATTTGCCAGCTTGTAGTCTCTCAACGTTATCTCAGTGTCCAAGTCTTCAAGTTTTGACCCTGAGGCGCTGTGGACTTGTAGCACTGGAAGGACTGAGTAACTGCAAAGACCTGAAGTATATCAATGTGGAGGTATCAAGCATACATGATGCTTTATTGTAACCCGGGGGGAAGTACCAATTTTGCTGCTTAGCTGGTTATGCAGTTGCATCTAACTGAATACATAACTTTTAGAGTCTTATAAGAGCATAGGAATAACAACAAAAGACTCCCAAATATGACAAGAGTTACAGCAGTGGATTTGCAGTGTGTGTAACAATTAGTAACATCCTGAAAATGAATCAAGCTACAGTAAGAAAAGTTCATGACAGTATCAGTCTAGCATTAGCATGAGAGAGTATAGGGCTTTGTTATCTCAGTCTCAGTGCTGAGGGAGGTCTAGGCTGGATGTTAGGAGGAAGTTCTTGCCAGAGGGTGTGATTGGCATTGGAATGGGCTGCCCAGGGAGGTGGTGGAGTTGCTGTGCCTGGAGGTGTTCAAGCAAAGCCTGGATGAGGCACTTAGTGCCATGGTCTAGTTGATTGTCTAGAGCTGGGTGATATATTGGACTGGATGATCTTGAAGGTCTTTTCCAACCTAGTTGATTCTATGACTCTAAGAGACATTGTAGAGAGTGATTGGCATTGGAATGGGCTGCCCTGGGAGGTGGTGGAGTCACTGTCCCTAAAGGTGTCAAAGAAAAGCCTGGCTGAGGCACTTAGTGCCATGGTCTAGATGACTGGCTAGGGCTGGGTGCTAGGTTGGACTGGATGATGTTGGAGGTCTCTTCCAAACTGGTTGATTCTATGATTCTATGATTCATGAGTGAGCTGATGCTGTTCACCATAGCAGGTGCTCATCTTGAACAGGAGTAGGTAGAAGGAAGAGTCACTTGCAATGCACACCTTAAATAATACTTGAAGTTACTTGCATATATTCCAGGAACAGTATAGTGAGTTACACTGGAGGCATGATGGCTTGGTGCTTGCCTCTTAACTGTGTCTTGCTTGGCCTTGTAAATTTAATGACCAGAGAAAACATTATGCTCTGTGATGGGAGCATCTTAGTTCCTAGAATTTGACAATTTACATGAATCAATTCTGTTCAAATTATTTATCTTGTGTTGTTTAACACCACCAACTCATAGAGAAGTTAATACACCCTTAGTGTTCATAGAAATCTTGCATAGAATCTGCTTGCCCAGGAGCTGCTGAGCTTTCCAAAGGTTGAGACTTCAGTTTGTTTTGATTTTTTTTCTAAATTAAATTTGGAGAAGAGAGCTCATAATTAGGTAAAGAATTTTTATTCCTCTTTTTTTTTGGTGTGTGTCCAGTAGCTAGAGCTTTGCAACAGCAGATTAAAATATTTGCATCCTTCTCTCAGGTTTCTTATTTGTTCAGAATGTAATTCTGGGATTTGATAATTTTAAGCACCTTGAAATACAAGATCAAAGTATTAGGTTAAGAAGCAACACATGTCTAAGCAGACAGTCTTACTAAGATTACTACTTACATGTGAATTATTTTATACCAAATATTGTCTCTTACAGAACTGTTTTGATATTTTAAAACAATAAATAAAAAAAAAATAAAGTGTTCTTCTTTAAAGAATGCACAGGATTGGCATGCTGGAATATGTCAGGATAATTTAGTTAAGGGGAAGACTCTTAGATCTACTCTTCAGTATAATTTAGTAATAATTTCAAATCATAGAATCATAGAATCAGCCAGGTTGGAAGAGACCTCCAACATCATCCAGTCCAACCTAGCACCCAGTCCTAGCCAATCAACTAGACCGTGGCACTAAGTGCCTCATCCAGTCTTGAATACCTCCAGGGATGGCGACTCCACCACCTCCCTGGGCAGCCCATTCCAGTGCCAATCACTCTCTCTGCCAACAACTTCCTCCTAACATCCAGCCTAGACCTCCCCTGGCACAACTTGAGACTGTGTCCCCTTCTTCTATTGCTGGTTGCCTGGCAGAAGAGACCAACCCCACTTGGCTACAGCCTCCCTCCAGGTTGTTGTAAACAGCAATGAGGTCAGTCCTGAGCCTCCTCTTCTCCAGGCTGCACACCCCCAGCTCCCTCAGCCTCTCCTCACAGGGCTGTGCTCCAGGCCCCTCACCAGCTTTGTTGCCCTTCTCTGGACACGTTCCAGCATCTCAACATCTCCCTTGAATTGAGGAACCCAGAACTGGACACAGCACTCAAGGTGTGCCCTGACCAGTGTTGAGTACAGGGGATGAATAACCTCCCTTGTCCTACTGGCCACACTCTTCCTGATCCAGGCCAGGATGCCATTGGCTGTCTTGGCTACCTGGGCACACTGCTGCCTCGTCTTCAGCTGCTATTTACCATCACCCCCAGGTCCCTCTTTGCCTGGCTGCTCTTAGCCACTCTGTCCCCAGCCTGTAGTGCTGCTTGGGTTTGTTTTGGGCAAAGTGCAGAGCCCATCTGAAGTTCAAGATATATTTTTGGATTATCCTACGGGGACAAAAGGCAATTTCTGTGACTCATCAATTTATCTTTCTAATGGAAAGAAATAGACATTTCCTTACTCCTGCCTAGAAGTTGAGGAGTAAAACAAGCAATTACTGCAATCTACTATATTTTTACACTTAATTCTGCTATTTCACTTCAGATGCTATTTAATGTTCCCACTGCAGGAAAATAACATTCAGGTGATTGACTGTGAACATCTAGAAAATCTCTGTGTTTTGATTCTGAATAAGAACCATCTTTCATCAGTCTGTGGCTTGGATGACTGCATAAATCTCCGAAATCTTGAACTTTCCTACAACAGAATCACTCAAGTTGGTAAGAAAATGAATAAAACATCAGTCCAATATGTATAGCAATGTTTATGCTGTTTATATTCATAACTATACCTTCATTGGATTCAGAGCCAGCCAGGTGCTAAGCCCAGGAGACTTAGAGCAGACCTGCATTTTTAAATCATACTTCATATGCATTTGTAGTGTGGCTTAGCTACTGTCATCTATCAAGCCTTACAACTATTGTCAGCCAAGGAGAACTGAAAATCTTTCTAGAGGGGTCCCTAATATTACTTGCACTTTTACTTGCACTATTAGAGTATGTGAGTAGTCTGAGTTCACTTTATCCAAAGAAACAATCAATACAAAGCTTAGCCTTGCAACTGCAGAGAACTGCAGTGTGTCCCTGACTGACACAGTAAGATATATAGGAATTGCATTATCATAGAATAACAATATTAGAGGCTAATCTCTGAGGCTTTGAGCCATGCTAACACTGGACTAAATTTTCTCTTTCTACTGAAATGCTGCTCATTTTGGCTCCAAAATACTGTTCTGTATTTCCCTTCCACTCTGGCTCATTGCTCTAAAGCTGGAAAAAAAAATCTATGGTAAAAATCATGTAAATCATTTAGGCACAGCAAGTGAGCCAGCTTCTATTATTGTAGAAGCATAGAATCAACCAGGTTGGAAGAGACCTCCAAGGTCATCCAGTCCGACCTGTCACCCAACCCTGTCCAATCAACTAGACCATGGCACTAAGTGCCTCATCCAGGCTTTGCCTGAACACCTCCAGGGACGGTGACTCCACCACCTCCCTGGGCAGCCCATTTAATGAAATTGATTTATGTTTGTTAGGGCCAACTGCATCCTGTTCTGGAGCCCCCATTACAAGAAGGATGTGGATGTGCTGGAGTGTGTCCAGAGAAGGGCCATGGGGATGCTCAGAGGGCTGGAGCAGCTTTGCTATGAGGACAGACTGAAAGAGTTGGGGATGTTCTGTGTGGAGAAGAGGAGGCTTTGAGGTGACCTTTTTGTGGCCTTCCAGGATCTGAAGGGGGCCTACAAAAAAGCTGGGGAGGGACTTTTTAGGCTCTCAGGTAGTGACAGGACTGGGAGGAATGGAGCAAAGCTGGAGATGGCTGGGTTCAAAGTGCATGTGAGGAGGAAGTTGTTCATCATGAGAGTGGGGAGAGCCTGGCATGGGTTGCCCAGGGAGGTGGTTGAGGCCCCATGCCTGGAGGTGTTTAAGGCCAGGCTGGTTGAGTCTGTGGGCAGCCTGCTCTAGGGTAGGGTGTCCCTCAGGAGGGTTGGAGCTAGATGACCCTTGTGGTCCCTTCCAACCGTCACTGATTCTATGATTCCATGATTCTAACAGTTGGCAGGCAGCAGATAGTTATAGCATGCAGTTAACTACTAAGGATTTACATGAACCAAGCCCACTCCACAGATGGATCCATACATGAAATATTTCTGCTGTTTTCTGTTGGCCAGCTAGGAATTTTTCATACAGTGGAAAAGCACTATGCTCTGCTGGTACTGCCACTCACACTCTGAAGTCCTTAAGGGGTAATATTGTGTCTCAGCTTCTGGCAAACAAATATACCACATTGTAAGCTTTGTGTTATGTAGATTCGATGTAGATTTAATGGGGATGCAAACTTTTTTCCACTGACAAAAGGTTAGGGAAGTGAAAATGGCCAAGAGCTTTGCTGTGGCTAAGTAATGAAACCATTTTTTTTTAGAGTGATAAGTGGAAGAAAGTCCATTAATGGTCTCTCAGAAGTAACATTAACAGCTGAGAAAAGGTAGTAGTAAATTGCTGGATCATTACAAGGGAACTCTCAAGGCTTGAAAGCAGCAAATTTCCTTTAAGAAGGCAGCAGAGCAGATATAACAAAATTAGATTTAACACCTCCCTTTTATAATATAAGGACTTAGGTTTTAGTTTGTGACATACTGTGAAATTTGTAAAGGCCACCAAAATGCAGGTGGTTGTAACTTCAGCATTATAGTTTTAACAGAGATGAATCTTCAGGGATTTGTCCACTGAAGTAAAATTTTGTGGTCAAGGAAAAAAAAATGGTTGTGATGAAGTAGTTATTTTTGTATAAATTGAAATGTGAAACCTGAAAAGGTGATCTTCTGTTTGCATTTTTAGCCTGTGCTAAATCTGAAAGTGTCAGAATAGAATAGAAGAAAATCAACTAGGTTGGAAGAGACCTCCAAGATCATCCAGTCCAACCTAGCACCCAGCCCTATCCAGTCAACTAGACCATGGCACTAAGTGTCTCAGCCAGGCTTTTCCTGAAGACCTGCAGGGACAGTGACTCCACCACCTCTCTGGGCAGCTCATTCCAATGCCAATCACTCTCTCTGCCAACAACTTCCTCCTAACATCCAGCCTAGACCTCTCCCGGCACAATTTGAGACTGTGTCCCCTTGTTCTGTTGCTGGTTGCCTGGCAGAAGAGACCAACCCCCACCTGGCTACGACCTCCCTTCAGGTAGTTGTAGACAGCAATGGGGTCAGCCCTGAGCCTCCTCTTCTCCAGGCTGCACATCCCCAGCTCCCTCAGCCTCTCCTCATAGGGTTTGTGTTCCAGGCCTTTCACCAGCTTCGTTGCCCTTCTCTGGACACATTTCAGCACCTCAACATCTCTCTTGAATTGAGGAGCCCAGAACTGGACACAGTACTCAAGGTGTGCCCTGACCAGTGTTGAGTACAGGGGCAGAATAACCTCCCTCGTGCTACTGGCCACACTGTTCCTTCTAATTCTTCTCACCAAAATACTCTAGCTGGTTTCAAACTAGCACAGTAGATAATGGAATTCCAGAAATGTATGACCATGGATAATGGAATTCCATGATACTTGACACGGACATAGTAAACAGGAAATTGGAAAGTTGGGTTTGTTTTTTTTGGTTTTATTTAATGCTATAGGTGTAGAGTGTTTAATATCAGTATTTGTCATTTTCTTTAATCATATGAGCAAATTTGGAATATTAGTAGTTGTAAACAAGTGTTTGTAGTGCATAAGAGTGAAAGTGCTGGAATACTGATGTTTTTTTTTACTGTAAAATCATATCAGCACCCTAATGAGAAACAATAAGATAATCTGTTTAAAGAAGGCCACTTAATTGCCACTGATGTGAGCAATAGTGCTGGTGATGTTTGTTATCCAGACTCCTCTCATTTGATAGAAATATCTGCAAGAGTAGTGCAAGCCTGGATGATCTTGGAGGTGTCTTCCACCCTGGTTGATTCTATGAGTCTATGAACCAGCAACAGAACAAGGGGACACAGTCTCAAGTTGTGCCAGGGGAGGTCTAGGCTGGATGTTAGGAGGAAGTTGTTGGCAGAGAGAGTGATTGGCATTGGAATGGGCTGCCCAGGGAGGTGGTGGAGTCACCGTCCCTGGAGGTGTTCAAGCAAAGCCTGGCTGAGGCACTTAGTGCCATGGTGTCATTGACTGGCTAGGGCTGGGTGCTAGGTTGGACTGGATGATCTTGGAGGTCTCTTCAGACCTCGTTGATTCTGTGATTCTATGATTCCGACCGGGTTGATTCTGTGATTCTCTGATTCCGACCCGGTTGATTGTATGATTCTATGATTCCAACCTGATTGATTCTATGACTCTATGAAATATGCTTTGCGACCACTAGATGGTGCTGGTTCCTTTTTGACGTCTCCGTATGACTGAAAATTGAGACCTGGCTCTTAACATTCAGGATAGTTTCAATTCTTTCAGAATAATTAAATGGTTGTATATTTATTTCCCCAAAACACGCTTTGGAAGTTACACTATGGGACCTTTGATTTAGATTTATGATATCTCTTTAAGATCAGGTGATTGTGTTATACATTAGGTGCTTTCCATTTTTAAATTGCTATGATTTGATGGCTTATATTTGATTGGAGTTTTTTAAATGCACTGCTATTGGCTTTTTTTTTCCCCCTTTCCCCCCCCCTTTCTCTTTTCTCCTTATCATCTTTCTTTCTCTTTCTCTTTCTTTCTTTCTTTCTTTCTTTCTTTCTTTCTTTCTTTCTTTCTTTCTTTCTTTCTTTGTTTCTCTTCCGCATTCTCAATACGTGGTGTAAATTGGTCCTTGTTCTCACAATCCAGTTTATTTTCAGAGAACAATCACAAAGAAATTAACCTCTGTTAAACTCACACAACTTCCTTTTGGATACTTCAGAAGGTTTAGGTGAAATAAAGATGAGGAGAAGTATTAACTCAAATAATCCCACAAAGAATACATAAAATTAAATGAAAGTCATGGTTTAGTGTTGACCCTTCAGTGCTGAGTCAAGGGTTGGAATGGATGATCTTCTGGCTGGAGAGCAGCCCCAAGGAGAGGCACTTGGGGGTGCTGGTGGACGAGAAGCTCAACAGGAGCCAGCAGTGTGCACTTGCAGCCCGGAGGGCCAACCAGATGCTGGGCTCCATCAGGAGAAGTGTGGCCAGCAGGGCGAGGCAGGTGATTCTCCTCCTCTACTCCACTCTGGTGAGACCCCACCTGGAGTACTGCATCCAGTTCTGGAGCCACTATGGCAAGAGGGATGTGGAGATACTGAAGCACGTCCAGAGAAGGGCCACAGTGATACTCAGAGGGTTGGAGCAGCTTTGCTATGAGGACAGACTGAGGGAATTGGGGCTGTTGAGTCTGAAGAAGAGGAGGCTCCCAGGTGACCTTCTTGTGGCCTTCCAGTATCTGAAGGAGGCCTACAAATAGCTGGGGAGAGGCTTTAGGCTCTCAGGGAGTGACAGGACTAGAGGGAGCGGAGCAAAGCTGGAGGTGGGGAGGTTCACAGTGGACATGGGGAGGAAGTTGTTCAGCATGAGAGTGGTAAGAGCCTGGTAATGGGTTGCCCAGGTTGGTGTTTGGATGAGACTGTGGTCAGCCTGCTCTAGAGTAGGGTGTTCCTGCCCATGGCAGGGGGGTTGGAACTGGCTGATCCTTGTGGTCCCTTCCAATCCTGACTGATTCTGTGATTCTATGATCTTTGAGGTCTCTTCCAACCAGATACATTCTTCAATTTGGAAGGCCTTGGTTTACATGTATTTTGGAAAGGAAGTCTGTCACACCAAGGGTGTTTCAATACAAGTATACAGAAAAGGTTCCATTGCAATGCCATTGCAGAACATCTAGCATGTGTAAGACTGTGGAAAGACAGTCTGATTTTTGTATTCCAAGAGGGCAATTGGGAAAAATTCTGTGTAAGAAGCTCGTAGGAAGCTTTTTCTTTGCATCTGTTTTGGGCAGAGATTAAGCATGTTCTTGCTCTTTAGACTATAGCTGGCAGCACTAAGTTTGCTGAGTGTTTAATGGCCTTAGAAGTGGAGTTTTATACTTAAAGTCACTAAATTTAATTTATAAGGTTCTCCATGAAAAATCTTTGATTACATAATATTTGATTACATAATTCCTTAAACAAGATGCACTTAAATAATAGAGATGGTGCTGGCCTAAATTTTATCACTATTTGTTCTCACTTTTCACAGGCTCACAGGATGTCAGGGGTTGGAAGGGACCCAAGGAGATCATCGAGTTCACCCCGCCCTGCCAGGGCAGGACAGTACTATCTAACACAGATCACAGAGGAACAAATCCAGACAGGCCTTGAAAGCCTCCTGAGAAGGAGACTCCACAACCTCTCTGGGGAGCCTGTTCCAGTGCTCTGTGACTCTTACAGTAAAGAATTTTCCCCTTGTGTTGAGGTGGAACCTCCTGTGCTGCAACTTACACCCATTGCTCCTTGTCCTATCCCAGGGAGCAGTGAGCAGAGCCTGTCCCCCCTCTCCTGCCCAGCCCTCAGATATTTATAAACATTTATCAAATCCCCTCTAAGTCTTCTCTTCTCCAGACTAAGCAGCCCCAGGTCCCTCAGCCTCTCCTCACAAGCCATGCCCTCCAGTCCCCTAATCATCCTCGTAGCCCTCTGCTGGATGCTCTCCAGCAGCTCCCTGTCTCTTTTCTATTATCTTAAAAAGCAACCTTTTAAAAATGAAATCATGAAAATTTAGTTTTCAGCATAAATACTGGTTCCATTCCTAGGGGTGATTTTTGTGAGGCTGTTAACATTTCACAGAGCCCATAGGTTTTGAGCAGGGGTTATTTAAACACTTCAAGCATAGTAAGTATAATTTACCACTGAAAGAAGGTTTTAACCCAACAGAAGCTCTACAGGGGTTATGAATGGTTAAGCAGAATCAGAAATCTGTGAGCTGTACACATTGTGTATTTTGTAGGGTCAAAATACAGTAGTTATTGATAAACCTTATACAGCATCATAGAATCATAGAATCACAGAATCATAGAATCACAGAATCAGTCAGGGTTGGAAGGGACCACAAGGATTGTCTAGTTCCAACCACCCTGCCATGGGCAGGGATATCCTACCCTAGGTCAGGCTGTACTTGTTACTATAAGGTAATGAAAATATATTGCAAGTTCAGAGTTTTCATAGTACTTGAAACCTGACAGGGGTTTATTTCATTGTGGCACAATCCAGCTAAAATCTTTCATTTTCAGGTGGTCTGAAGTCATTGAAAAATCTTCAGCAATTAATTTTGGACCATAATCGGTTAATCAGCACAAAAGGTCTTTGTGAGGCACCTACTCTCATTCACCTAGACTGCTCTTTTAATCTTCTCACCCAAGTGGAAGGCATTGAGAACTGTGGCCTACTTCAGATCCTGAAGTTGCAAGGCAATAACCTGCAGGAGGTAAAAGCTTTCAATTCAGGGGCTGTTGCGCACGCATCTTTGTTACCATTGCTTACCTGTTATTGTCATCTGCTCTTGGATTGCTGTGGAGTGTTTCATGCTCTTAGGTAACCTGACCTTTTTCTTCCCCTGTTAGAGGGAGATTTTTCAAAGACACAAAAAAGCAGTGAAGTATTTTCTTCCTCTTAAGCCCTTGAAAAATTGCCCCCTTAGAAATACATATCCTCCTTCTGTTTATCGGGTCTTCCATTTGTATTATAGGATGCTGATTCCTCATTTAAAATCTAACAAAATCTTAGCATTACAGATGAGCATTCCATATAGATCTACCATAGATCAGCATTTCAGGCTGGTTTGGTGTATGCTGAGCCTCCAAAAGCTGATGCTTGTGCTGGCAGCATTTAAAACAGAAAAGCAGGAAAGGTAGTTTGTTAACGACACGTCATCGTACTGACAGCGATTCTTTCATGAATCCAAGAGTGGGAAACCATTCTTAACAAGCTACAACTGTAACTGCATGAATACAATAGTAAGGCTGCCTGGCTCTTGGGGCTTGGACTTTTTTCTTTCCTTTTTTTGTTTAGATAATCAGAAGTAGGTAGAAGACAATGAAAAACAAAATACCACCTCAGATGTGAAATATTTGTGTGATGACTGTTACATCCAGAAAAAGGAAATGCCACGTTTATCCAGAGTGGGTTTTGTTTGTCTTTAGTGACAAGTGTCTGGTAAACATTCCACTGTTGTTTCTCTAATCTATATTCATTTTAAATAATCATCTCTTTGCTTTTTAGCTTCCAAGACTGGAAAATCATGTTCTCCTAAGAGAACTATATTTGGATGACAATAGCATTTCTGCTGTCAGAATGCTTTCTTCATACTGGTTGCCTCTACTGCAGATTGTTTTGCTGTCTCAAAACAGGTAAGCAAGAAACATTCTTCCACTTTGTGATGGTTTTGTGATGGCTTGGGTGTTACCTGCCCCCCCACCGCCACCTTGCTTTGTGAAATAGAATAGAATCAACCAGGTTGGAAGAGACCTCCAAGATCATCCAGGCCAACCTAGCACCCAGCCCTACCCAGTCAACCAGACCATGGCATTAAATGCCTCAGCCAGCCTTATATTGAACACCTTCAGGCACGGTGATTCCACCACCTCCCTGGGCAGCCCATTCCAATGCCAATCACTCTCTCTGCCAACAACTTCCTCCTAACATCCAGCCTAGACCTCCCCCAGCACAACTTGAGACTATGTCCCCTTGTTCTGTTGCTGGTTGTCTGGGAGAAGAGCAACCCCCACCTGGCTACAGCCTCTCTTCAGGTAGTTGTAGACAGCAATGAGGTCCCCCCCAAGCCTCCTCCAGGCTGCACACCCCCAGCTCCCTCAGCCTCTCCTCATAGGGTTTGTGTTCCAGGCCCCTCACCATCTTTGTCACCCTTCTCTGGACACGTTCCAGCTCCTCAACCTCTCTCTTGAATTGAGGAGCCCAGAACTGGACACAGCACTCAAGGTGTGGCCTGACCAGTGTTGAGTACAGGGGCAGAATAACCTCCTTCGTCCTACTGGCCACACTGTTCCTGATACAGGCCAGGATGCCATTGGCTTTCTTGGCTACCTGGGCACACTGCTGGCTCATCTTCAGCCAATCACCCGGACTAGACACAGTCGATCTGAAAATTGAAGAATGAAGCTTTGTATTTACAGCTGAGCACAATATATAAGAAGATATTTACAGTATATACAGTTACAGACAGAAATAGACAAGGTCAAAGGTAATACAGAAATAGACAAGGTCAAAGGTAATACAGAAACACAACAGCCCTCCCAGAAACCTGAGTCCCCAGGAGGGGCTCCCAACCACCCTTCCATCTTCTCCCCACCCCTCTACCTTACCCCAGACTTTGCCTTACGCCCGAGGTATTTTGGAGGGTTGGCCAGGGGGGTTTGGGAAGCAGATGGATTAATCAGGCAGGTTAGAGAGCAAAGTTCATGCAGCCCCAAGAGACAGAAGGCGACTCTGTTATCTGTATTTGTGTTCTTGTTCTTATACATCTCAGCAAGCCTATGAGTGAAGTAGAAATCACCATTGTTTCCTTTTCACAGCCTATCATCTAAGTCTTCTCACCAAAATATCCCAGCTAGACTCAAACTAGCACAGACCTCCAAAACTAATGGAGGAGGATTTAACAACATAGCATTCTTCTGAACAGTACAACTCTCAGTATGGTTAAAATACCACTGTCTATTCCAGATATTCTTTGGGAGCATGTGGTTGACAAGTAATGACATTGGCTACCTTTAGCTGAGAGAATTTAAACCAGCATTAACTAGGAAAACTAGTTTTTTTTTCTATTAGATATTCTGTGAACCTGATTTTTGGAGCATTATGGCATTATTAAAACCATAGTGCTTTGTTTTTCCTCCCTTTCTTTTTGTTTGTGTCTTTAGCAATTGTTGCTAGAGTATGTCTGTCAAACTTCATATTTCACAGCTAGCTTATTCAAAACAGACTCTGAGGGCTATGCTAAGTGTCACTTCTAGAGTTAAAAAGGAGAAATAAGACTATTCTTTTTTGATTTTATGTAGATATGTTAATTTCCTCCAAACAATACATATTTGCTTTAGTTTAGCATCCTTTTGGTTCAATTTGAAAAGGATCGAGATACTCCAGTACTCTGTAATTAGCTTTCTCTTTGTTTTCTAGGATAATCTGTACAGCTCTAAGGTTAGAATGACCACATATTCTGGAGTTAATTTTTTATTTCCTCACCCCCTTTTCCTCAGTTTAAATTCTGCTTCAAAAAATCATGAACAATTACTCTAATTTGCAATATGAGAGTGGCAAAATTAATTTTAAATAAGTTATTCTGCCCCTATACTCAACACTGGTCAGGGCACACCTTGAGTCCTGTGTCCAGTTCTGGGCTCCTCAATTCAAGAGAGATGTTGAGGTGCTGGAACGTGTCCAGAGAAGGGCAATGAAGCTGGTGAGGGGCCTGGAGCACAGCCCTATGAGGAGAGGCTGAGGGACCTGGGGGTGTTTGGCCTGGAGAAGAGGAGGCTCAGGGCTGACCTCATTGCTGCCTACAACTACCTGAAGAGAGGCTGTAGCCAGGTGGGGGTTGGTCTCTTCTGCCAGGCAACCAGCAGCAGAACAAGGGGACACAGTCTCAAGTTGTGCTGGGGGAGGTCTAGGCTGGATGTTAGAAGGAAGTTGTTGGCAGAGAGAGTGATTGGCATTGGAATGGGCTGCCCAGGGAGGTGGTGGAGTCGCCATCCCTGGAGGTGTTCCAAGAAAAGCCTGGATGAGGCACTTAGTGCCATGGTCTGGTTGACTGGATAGGGCTAGGTGCTAGGTTGGACTGGATGATCTTGGAGGTCTATGATTCTATGATCTTACAGTTTTTAATGTCCATTATAGTGCTTATTCTGCTTTTCCAGTGGCCAAGCTGAAATGCTATGTCTGGGTCCAGCGTTGGCTGGACTGGGAGAAAACCCTTCTAGTTCCATCATCATAGAATCATAGAATCAGCCTGGTTGGAAGAGACCTCCAACATCATCCAGTCCAACCTAGCACCCAGCCCTATCCAGTCATATTGAGCATGGCACTAAGTGCCTCATCCAGGCTTTGCTTGAACACCTCCAGGGACGGTGACTCCACCACCTCCCTGGGCAGCCCATTCCAATGCCAATCACTCTCTCTGTCAAGAACTTCCTCCTAACATCCAGCCTAGACTTCCTTTGGCACAACTTCAGACTGTGTCCCCTTGTTCTATTCAACGAATTGGATGTGCTGAAAATAGTCACACACCTCCTCCCCACGCAGTTCTCTTTCTTTCCTTGATGTACCTATAGCTTATCTCAAATATTTGTGGCAAATAGGACAAGATAGCCTTAAATGCATATTAAAAGCCTCAAAATTCCTGGTATTTCGGTAGCCTGCCCTGTTACACTCACTTCTAAGCAGCTCCATATGTGTGTGCTATATGGCATACGTAAGTCGATGTTCTCTGGAAACAGTGAATGTAATGGAGTAAGCTGTTGAAAGAAAAGCTGTTTCTTTACTTTTATCCCACAGCTAGTGCAATTTTCTGACTCTTTTTCAAGTGTGCACTGAGTGCCATTTCCTTTTTACTGATTGCAGGAAGCCCATAGAGTGGTAATGCTGGGAATCTGTATTCTTTCTGAAAGTTAGGTGCTGTAAGAAAGATTAAAATCGATTCTTACACCAATTTGCAGGGATTTTGTGTTTTGGGTTTTGTTTTATTCCTGAGATGTTTTAGCTGTATCATAAACCAGAAATTGCCAGAGATAAAACTCCCCAAAGTTAATTGATTGAAACCTGTAGTCTAGCAACAAGGAATTATAATGTAACAAGGTCATGATTAGCTCCTTCAGATATAAAAATGGCAGCTATTTCACCACTATTTTTATTAAGTGTTTTATTGTGGCTTTCACATACAAAGCATGTACCTGATCAATGTGCTGTTGGCCCAAGCCAGTGATGAATATCCTCTTCATTTGCTTACTGCAGATTTAAGACTACAAAAATCTGTGCTCTGTTTTATAGCACCTGGAGAAAACAACTCTTATGTAACGGTTAAAAAGGCACATTTGGGTTTTGTTTTATGTTGTGGGTGAAGATTTCAGTATAGGGGAGGAAAAAAAAGAAACCAAACAACCTTGCTCCTGGGACTAAAATTAATACCTGGTTAATACATGGTAAGAATTCCTGTGGGAGCTATGTTTAAATGTCATCCCACCTAATTAGGTAGCTTTCTTGTTAATGTCTTTTCCAGTTAAACATTAAATTTATCTGATGTTCAGTAGCCAATACTTTTTTTTTCCCCCTTCATTTTCCGTTCTTTCATGTTTGCAACTTCAAAATCATAGTTATCATAGTTATCACAGTTATCACAGAATCAGCCAGTTTGGAAGAGACCTCCAAGATCATCCAGTCCAACCTATCACTCAGCCCTATCCAATCGACCAGACCATAAGTGCCTCGTCCAGGCTTTTCTTGAACACCNTGTAGACAGCAATGAGGTCAGCCCTGAGCCTCCTCTTCTCCAGGCTAAACGCCCTCAGCTCTCTCAGCCTCTCCTCATAGGGTTTGTGTTCCAGGCCCCTCACCAGCTTCGTTGCCCTTCTCTGGACATGTTCCAGCACCTCAACATCTCTCTTGAATTGAGGAGCCCAGAACTGGACACAGTACTCAAAGTGTGGCCTGACCAGTGTTGAGTACAAGGGAAGGATATATATACATCTACTCCACTTAACATTTGTCTTTCAATATATGAATATGACAACACTTTTTTTTAACCATTTGTTGATTTTCATTAAAAAAATCTTAGCATGATAGATAACAAACATGTTGCTGTCATGTTTTTACTACTAGATTCATACTATCCCTAAAAGATTCATTAGTATATACTTTTCTCTCTATTTTAACATATGTGGCATTCCTGTTTTTAACCTAACTTCTCAGATGTAGAGACTGAGCTTGCTCAAGCCATTATATCTTGACTGTTTGACAGCTTTACCTGGAGTTGTCATAATAAATCCATCATTAAAGTTTGAAATAAAAAGGCTGAACTCAGCACTGATCAGACCACACCTTGAGTCCTGTGTCTAGTTCTGGGCTCCTCAATTCAAGAGAGATGTTGAGGTGCTGGAATGTGTCCAGAGAAGGGTGACAAAGCTGGTGAGGGGCCTGGAACACAAACCCTATGAGGAGAGGCTGAGGGAGCTGGGGGTGTGCAGCCTGCAGAAGAGGAGGCTCAGGGCTGACCTCATTGCTGTCTACAACTACCTGAAGGGAGGCTGTAGCCAGGTGGGGTTGGTCTCTTCTCCCAGGCCACCAGCAACAGAACAAGGGGACACAGTCTCAAGTTGTGCCAAGGGAAGTATAGGCTGGATGTTAGGAGGAAGTTGTTGGCAGAGAGAGTGATTGGCATTGGAATGGGCTGCCCAGGGAGGTAGTGGAGTAACCATCCCTGGAGGTGTTCAAGCAAAGCCTGGATGAGGCACTTAGTGCCATGGTCTAGATGACTGGATAGGGCTGGGTGCTAGGTTGGACTGGCTGATCTTGGAGGTCTCTTCCAACCTGGTTGATTCTATGATTCTATGATTCTAAAGGTTTTCCCCATCACATCCTTACCAGTCTAGAGTTCTTCTGATCACTTTGGGTAATTCTTTGGTGGTGATTAAGTGTCTCTCTGGAATATTGTGGCACCATAATGCCTCCTAGAGTATTCTTGAGGTAAGATGTCCGACGGATTTCCTTTACTGCATTTGGTTACTGCTTATAAATACAGTCAATATTGCCAACAAGATAGCTTTTATTTATAAAGAGTTAAGAATAACTGTGTGCTTCATTTAAATATCTACATTAATATGAATTTTAATTCTTTTGCCCTCCTTCCTGCTAAGCCTTTTGATAATTTTTTTCAGGGGTAAAGCAAATGTGCAGCAGGCTTTGGGCTACCCTAAGCAGTAACTGTTATTTGTGTTCAGAAATGCAATCTTTATTTTCTCTGATGCATATCTGCAACTCTTTTACTATTTTAACTCCTGTTTTCTGACAAAATCTCCCTGGCTATTTGTGTCCTGTCCTGCTCCAGCCTTAAATGGGAGCAGAAAGAGGAAGCTATAGCTTGCCTTTCTTTTTTTCTGAACGTCTCTTACTTTTGTGTCTTCTTTGTAATTTATATCTCTCTTATGCCCAGGGCTAATGTGACAAGGTCAAGTGGTATTGAGTTTTCAGTAATGTCCTTTGTCTTTCTGGTTTGAATTTTCTTAGGGCAAAAAAAAATTAACAAAGAATGTCAGTAAAAGGGAAGCTATAGAATGACAGGGAAACATTTTACCTTGCATAACGCCAACAGCAGGCACGGACAGTGCGGTAGGCGGTTTGTAATTCACCCCAGCACACATTGATAAAGATCCAGAGAACTCACTCACTATGGATTAAACAATTCTGCATTGCCTTTGCCCCTGTGCAAAGTGTGACATTTCTTTTCCTGACTATTTCTGGATACGTGATTCTCTAATTTCTATCTGGGTTTCAGTTTTTTGCAGCCATATTCTTAGCCGCAAAGAACTATGATGATATATGTACAAATAATCACAGAATGTTAGGGGCTGGAAGGAGTCTCAGAACATCATGAAGTTCAGCCTGGCTGCCTGAGCAGGATTACGTAGAGTAGGTCACACAGGGATGCATCCAAGCAGGGTTTGGAATGTCTCCATAGAAGGAAACTCCACAGCCTCACTGGGCAGCCTATTCCAGTGCTCCATCAGTCTCAGAGTAAAGAATTTTTTTTCCTCATGTTGAGGTGGAACTTTCTGCATTCCAGTTTGTGTCCTTGCCCCTCATCCTACCATGGGACACAACTGAAAAGAGACCAACAACACCTTCTTGACACTCACCCTTCAGATATTTGTAAACATTAATAATATCTCCTCTCAGTCTTCTCTAAACAGCCCTGTCCAATCAATGAAGCTGGTGAGGGGCCTGGAGCACAGTCCTGTGAGGTGAGGTGAGGCTGAGGGAGCTGGGGGTGTGCAGCCTGGAGAAGAGGAGGCTCAGAGCTGACCTCATTGCTGTCAACAACTACCTGAAGGCAGGCTGTAGCCAGGTGGGGTTGGTCTTTTCTCCCAGGCAAGCAGCAACACAACAAGGGGACACAATCTCAGGTTGTGCCAGGGCAGGTCTAGGCTGGATGTTAGGAGGAAGTTGTTGGCAGAGAGAGTGATTTGCATTGGAATGGGCTGCCCAGGGAGGTGGTGGAGTTGTCATCCCTGGACATGTTCAATAAAAGGCTGGCTGAGGAATTTAATGCCATGGTCTAGTTGACTGGGTAGGGCTGGGTGCTAGGTTGGACTGGATGATCTTGGAGGTCTCTTTTAACCTGGCTGGTTCTATGATTCTATGAAGCAAGTCACCTAAACATGCTTTTCCATTATGTGCTTACACATAAACCTTCTAGTTTGGATTGAAGACTTTAAGCTGTTTTATATCTTGATTGTAATTTTTCTCTCCTCTTTCATGTTTAATGTAAACCTAAATGAACTTGTTAACCTGCAGGACAATATTTGCAAATAGCCTGGCAGCAGACTAAACCATTCAACACTCATTTGTCAGTTGCACCAGTGCAACTTTGTAAGTGAAGGAAACTTGATGTGATGGTTTAGGTGTTCCACCCCCCCTACACTTTGGAAATCACCCAGACGAGACTCAGCCAGCTCTGGAAATTGAATGGAGCTTATATTTACAGCTTAGCAGAATATACAAGCAGATATTTACAGTAGATACAGTTATAGACAGAAAGATACAAGGTAAAAGGTAATACAGAAACACAACAGCCCTCCCAGAAACCTGAGTCTCCAGGAGGGGCTTCCAACTGCCCTTCCACCTTCCCCCTACCCCTCTCAACCTTACCCCAGTCCCAAGGAAGAATGGAGGTTCAGCCAGGGGGTTAGGAAGCAAAGTGGATTAGTAAAAAAAAAATGAAGGGTGAGGTTAGAGAGAGAGATGCAGCTCAGCCAGTTCCCCAGCAGAAGCAGCAGTACCTTATCTATGTTTTGATTCTTGTTTTTATACCTCTCAGCAAGCCTATGAGTGAAGTAGACATCACTATTGTTTTCCTTTCCCAGCCTGTAATCTAGTTCTTCTCACCAAAACATTCTAGCTAGCTTCAAACCAGCACACTTGAATAAGACTGGACACAAATGTTTTAATAGTTGTGATAATGCACATCTTACAGCCTAAAATCCTTCATACAGATGAATATCAGCTCAGTTTCCTTACACTTACTCTTCAGTACTCTACACAAAAATTGTGTCATGACTTTACTACTGCTTACTGCTTTATTGCACAAGAAATGCTCTAATATGCAATAGCAATTTCATAAGTGCCTATATAATGGACACTTGTTTAACTAAGGGAAGAGGAAAGAGGAAAAGCAAATTTCTCTTCTTCTCCAGAACCTGAGCCTTCTGTTAGTTTCATTTGAGTTATGAAGCCTAATGAAAAGGCAACTGAGTTGAGTAAATTTGACAAGACTTCAAATCTTCAGCCATAGATGCAAGAGGGAAATGAAACATTTAACAGATAAAGCAAGACGTTGAGTAAATATTAAACACAGAGCAACTGAGAAAACAAAGAGACACTTCTGAGTTAAAATTTTGGTTCTAGCTTCTTGGAAGCTAAGTGAGAATTTTCTTATGTAAGTAAGTGAATTGTCATGGCTACAAAAGACTCTGGTGCCTTTCTAGTTTATGAACTACTGTTTTATTTCATTGCAAAAAAGTACTTTCTTCTCTTTTTGGTCTTAGATTAACTGATCTTGTGCCTTTAAATTCATTAATATCATTGGAAAAGCTGGATATTGAAAATAACTGCTTGTCAGGTGAGTGGTGTTAAAAACATAAGGCCCCATCCAGACATGAACTTCTTAATTGTTAAATTCTCTTGAGTTTCTTCCCATAACTTCTTAAGGAAACTGTAAAATTCCTGGAAATTGGTCCCATTTAAGATATATTTATGCAGAAAGCATAAATATTTTAGTGGCTGTAGTACTTCATGATTTTGGTACAGTTTTACATTCAAATCTATCATGATTTTGGTACCTTTTAACATTCAAATCTACCTTCAAATTTACATGCAAATGTACATTCAAATCTACCTTCAAATCTACATTGAAATAATTTTCTTTCCTCCTACAATACAGACCTTAAGGATATCATTGCATGGCTCCGTGGCTGTCATAAACTGAGGGAATTATCACTCAGTGGAAATCCTCTTCTCCAGGAAAGGACTTGGAGGTAAGAAAATAAACTAATTTGCTAAATCAACATAGGTGCATCTGCATCTTCCACATCAATCAGAATCAGACAAAAATGTGGTGTACATACATTAGTTGAATGGTACAAGTGAGGTAAATATCAATATGTGATGGTTTGGATGTTTCCCCCCACCCCGCTTATGAAATCACCCAGACTCTACTCAGACAGATGGAAATCAAGGAATGAAGCTTTATATTTACAGCTTAACACAATATACAGGCAGGTATTTACAACAGATACAGCTGTAGACAGAAATATGTCAGTTAAAAAGTAATACAGAAACACAACAGCTCTCTCAGAAACCTGAGTCCCTGAGAGGGACTCCCAACCACCCCTTCACTTTCCCCCTACCCCTCTCAACTTTACCCCAGTCCCAAGGAAGAATAAGGGTTCAGCCAGGAGGTTAGGAAGCAAAGTGGATTAGTCAAAGAGGCTAAAGAGAGATGCAGTTCCCCAGCCAGTTCCCCAGCAGAAGTAGAAGCGAGTGCATTATCTATGTTTGGATTTTTTGGTTTAGACATCTCAGCAAGCCTAAGAGTGAGGCAGACATCAGCCTTGTTTTCCTTTCCCAGCCTGTAATCTAGTTCTTCTCCAGCCTGTAATCTAGTTCTTCTCACCAAAACATTCTAGCTAGCTTCAAACTAGCACAGGACAAGGGGCAATGGGTGGAAGTTGAGGCATAGGAAGTTTCATGTAAACATAAGGAAAAAATTCTTCACTGTGAGGGTAGCAGAACACTGGAACAGGCTGCCCAGAGGGGTTGTGGAGTCTCCTGGATGCATTTCTGCGTGGTCTGATATAGGTGGTCTTGTTCTGACAGGGGGGGTTGGATTGGATGATCTTTCGAGACCCCTTCCAACCCCTAACATTGTGTGATTCTGTCTAGAGTCTGTGATTGCACAATTCTACAATTCTGTGAAAACTGCTCAGCAAAAAATTAGTGCTGCTAATTTCACAGTATCACAGTCTCACAGTATCATCAAGGTTGGAAGAGACCTCATAGATCATCAAGTCCAACCTGTTACTACGGAGCTCAAGGCTAGACCATGGCACCAAGTGCCACGTCCAATCCTGCCTTGAACAGCTCCAGGGACGGTGACTCCGCCACCTCCCTGGGCAGCCCATTCCAGTAGCCCATTCCAATGTAATGTGAGGTGTTCTTCCATCTTCCTTAGCAGTATTACTTCCTAGTCTGCAGGCCTTCAAGAGCAGAGTGACAAGCTGCAAGTGCAATTTTAGGTTTTTAGGTGGTGTTCCAGAATACATGTGTTGAGATGGCAGTGTCTTTTAGTGAACTCTTACTACAAGTCCTTTGAATCTACACAGAGGCATTTAATAAGTAAGAATTTAAATCATTGCCAGTTCTTTCAACTCAGGAAATCAAGTATTTACCTAGGAAGGTGTTGACATCATAAAATGTCTGAGGAAATTAAATGAGACACATGAGTTAGACTTCAGGTTGTGGATGTAATTAAAACAGGTGACTGGGATCTTTTTTTTTTAGGAAAAAAATTACTTCTTTCTGTTTTTTTAAAATCTTAGCAGTTTTAGAGAATGAGCAAAATGATTCCTTTCCTAAGTCTAAGTGAGATAAAGCTGAGGCTTTATGCTGCCCCTGTTACACAAGTGTGGCAGTTGGACTTGATGATCTTTTGAAGTCACTTCCAACTCTTAGCATTCTGTGATCCTGTGCTATGTTCAAGTCAGTTAAAGTTGAGGCTTTACACTGAAGGGTTACACAAGGATGTGTTTAGATCATTTACGTTTGCATTTGCTGTATTCAATTAGGGGTGCAGGTGGACCAGAAGCTCAACATGAGCCGGCAGTGTGTGCTTGCATCCGGGAGGTGCAACCAGAATCTGGGCTGCATCAGGAGAAGTGTGGCCAGCAGGGTGAGGGAGGTGATTCTCTCCCTCTACTGCGCTCTGCTGAGACTCCACCTGGAGTACTGCATCCAGTTCTGGAGCCACTATTACAAGAAGGATGTGGAGAAGCTGGAGCATGTCCAGAGAAGGCTATGAGGATGCTCAGAGGGCTGCAGCAGCTCTGCTGTGAGGACAGACTGAAAGAGTTGGGGATGTTCAGTGTGGAGGAGGCTTTAAGGTGACCGTCCTGTGGCCTTACAGATTCTGAAGGGGGCCTCCAAAAAAGCTGTGGAGGGACTTTTTAGGCTCTCAGGGAGTGACAGGACTAGGAGGAATGGAGCAAAGCTGGAGGTGGGTAGGTTCACACTGGACATGAGGAGGAAGTTGTTGAGCATGAGTGGTGAGAGCCTGGCATGGGTTGCCCAGGGAGGTGGCTGAGGCCCCATGGCTGGAGCTGTTTAAGGGCAGGCTGGATGAGGCTGTGGCCAGCCTGCTCTAGAGGGTAGGGTGTCCCTGCCCATGGCAAGAGGTTTGGAACTAGATGATGCTTGTGGTCCCTTCCAACCCTGACCTATTCTATGATTCTCTGAATTGCCCAATACGACACCAGCAAAGTTTGGTTTATCTGTGTTTTGGACTGTGTGCTGTCTTAAGAGAAAGCCCATTTTAAAAGATAGCTGTACTGAATACACTCTGGGCTGCCTTGTTTGGTTTTTAATCAGCAGACTTATTTGCACTCCCATGTTTCCTGCACATGCCTTTGTGAATAAAATTCAATGCCCATGAAAATGTTTTAGCTGTCCCCTTTTGCATTGTTTCACTTCCCACTATTTTACAAGCCTAACTGTTCTTTCAGTTGTAACCTTGAAGGGAAAAGCTTTCTCAATTCCAGATTAACTGTAAGAACTGACACTTTAGATTGCTTGACCCAGTAGAGCTTTTCTGATTAAACAAGAGATTCATTTGTCTAAAGGATTTAAAGTATGGGATACTATAAAATATGGATTTGCTGAATACAGCGTTGACCATAACTTCAGGCAATATGTTCCAGTGAACTTTACATAACCCCTTGATACCAACAGAGGAATTAGTTGTGAAATTTCCCAATTGGTTTTGTACTTTCATGTCCAGCCAGCGATAACACCAACAAAAGTGAAGCAGTAAGAAATTGCTTTTTAAAAATGAAACCCTGGGATCAGCCTGAGCACTCCTAGGGGAATGTGCTTCAATGCTGTAATGATTAATAGAACCTCTTAAGTGACAGAATATTCACTAGGAAGTTTTCACTAAATGAAATATTGGCTCAGCCCTTCATCAGGAGAAACCCAGCTGGAAAAACTAGTGTTGGGATCCCATAGCTCTTAAGACACAATGCAAGCATCAATCAGCTTTGATATGGCACTTTTTTAATGTAGCAACATCAGCTTTGGCAATTTCTCTCTGTGGAGTTAGGGTCTCTCTATCTAAACCAGTTCTCTTGTTCCAAATGCATCTCAGGCAGTATTATTCTTACATCAAAGAGCAGGAGAGAAGTTTTGTATTTAAAAAGCCCTAATATCCTATTTTGTTGGATTGCATTTTGGGTTGTTCTAATTCAGTCATAGAAAATTTATCTGGTTTTAAACTTCTTATTTGAGCTGAGTATCATAGAATCATAGAATCAGTCAGGGTTGGAAGGGACCACAAGCACCATCTAGTTCCAAACCCCCTGCCATGGGCAGCTATACATCAGACTACATCAGGCTGGCCACAGCCTCATCCAGCCTGGCCTTAAACACCTCCAGCCATGGGGCCTCAAACACCTCCCTGGGTAAACTATGCCAGGCTCTCACCACTCTCATGCTCAGCAACTTCCTCCTCACAGCCACCCTGAATCTCCCCACCTCCAGCTTTGCTGCACTCCTCCTAGTCCTGTCACTCCCTGAGAGCCTAAAAAGTCCCTCCCCAGCTTTTTTGGAGGCCCCCTTCAGATCCTGGAAGGCCACAAGAAGGTCACCTGGGAGCCTCCTCTTCTCTAGACTGAACAGCCCCAACTCTTTCAGTCTGTCCTCACAGCAGAGCTGCTGCAGCCCTCTGAGCATCCTCGTGGCCCTTCTCTGGACACCTTCCAGCATATCCACATCCCTCCTATGATTTATGTTGCTCTGATGCCTGCTAAATAATGGCGGGGGTTGGTCTCTTCTTCCCAGCAACCAGCAACAGAACAAGAGGACACAGTCTTAAGTTGTGCTGGGAGAAGTCTAGGCTGGATGTTAGGAGGAAGCTCCTGACAGAGAGAGTGATTGGCATTGGAATGGGCTGCCCAGGGAGGTGGTGGAGTCACCATCCCTGAAGGTGTTTTAAAAAAGCCTGGCTGAGGTACTTAGTGCCATGGTCTAGTTGATTGGACAGAGCTGGGTGCTAGGTTGGACTGGATGATGTTGGAGGTCTCTTCCAAGCTGGCTGATTCTAATCAAGTGCATTACAGGTGCCTGTACACAAGTGTGACAGATTTTCATGTTATTGTTTCGGTAGGTAAAATGTTGCTACTGAGTTCCCTGGTGTCTGTATTTCAGCATTACTCTTTATGCCACCAAAGCATTAAGAAACCTGTAAGAAGAAAGTTTTAGTTATTATATGAACATAAAGTGTAAGGCCAAATATCTATAATTTGTCATCAATCAAATAGGCATTTTTAGCATTTTTTTTTAACTGAAACTAATCATGATCTTTTCTTTTCTAAGGACTTCTTTGTGTAAAGTCCTTCCTAATTTACAGTTTCTCAATGGTGAAACCCTAAATACTCCTATTGTACCCCTGACTGAAATAACTGAAGGATCAGAGTCAAGAACTTTTCGAGAACTTTGTCAAGCTCAAATAGAAGAAAATGTTCGACTGAAGGAACAGGCTGCTGAGCTGGGGTATGTACTTAGGAGAGCTGAATGGCTTTGTGTGCTGGATGTGGTTATGACAGCCTGGAACACCTTTCCTACAAGGACAGGCTGAATGAGCTGGCATTGTTCAGCCTGAAGAAGAGAAGGCATCAGGGGAGACCTAATAGCAGCCTTCCAATGCCTGAAGGGGGCCTACAAGAAGGCTGCAGAGGGACTGTTTAAAAAGGACTGTAGGGATAGGATGAGGGAGAATGGTTTGAAATAAGAGGATATTGGGATTGGATGTTAGGAACAAGTTCTTTAGCATGAGGGTGCTGGAACGCTGCAACAGGTTGCCCAGGGAGGTAGTTGAGGGCCCATCCCTGAAGGTATTCAAGGTCAGGCTGGACAAGGCTCTGAGCAACGTAGTAGAGAATGTTCCTGCTCACTACAAGGGTGCTGGACTAGATGGCTCCCTTCCAACCCAAACTGTTCAAAAGAGTATACACTTGTGAAGGTTTGGGTGTTACCTGCCCTCTCCCCCCCACACTGTGGAAATCACCCAGATGAGACTCAGCCAGCTCTGGAAATTGAATGAAGCCTATTATTTACAGCTTAGCAGAATATACAAGAAGAGATTTACAGTAGATACAGTTATATACAGGAATATACAAAGTAAAAGGTAATACAGAAACACAACAGCCCTCCTAGAAACCTGAGTCCCCAGGAGGGGCTTCCAATTGCCCCTACACCTTCCCCCTACCCCTCTCAACCTTACCCCAGTCCCAAGGAAGAATGGAGGTTCAGCCAGGGGGTTAGGAAGCAAAGTGGTTTAGTCAAAGAAACGTCAGAGAGGGGTGAGGTTAGAGATGCAGCTCAGAGCTCCCCAGCAGAAGTTGTGCCTTATCTATGTTTTGATTCTTCTTTTTATACATCTCAGCAAGCCTATGAGTGAGGTGGTAGACCTCAGTCTTGTTCTCCTTTCCCAGCCTGTAATCTAGTTCTTCTCCCCAAAACATTCCAGCTAGGCTCAAACTAGCACAACATTGTGTTCAGAAATATGCTCTGCCTACAGCTGCTTGAAAGGCATTGTGGAGAGGTTGGTGCTGGTCTCTTCTCACAGGTAATTAGTGATAGAACAAGAGCGAATAGCCTCAAGCTGCAACTGGGTAAGTTTAGACTGAGCATTAAGAAACATTTTTTCATGGGAAGATTGGTCAGGCACTGGAATGGGCTGCCCAGGGAAGTGGTTGATGTGTTTATAAGTCATTTGGATGTGGTGCTTAGAGTATGGTTTAGGGTGAACCTCGTGGAGTAGGGATATCGGTTGGACTTGGTGATGCTGAAGGTCTTATCCTACTTGAATGTTTCTGTGATTCTGTTCTCATGAATTGTTAGTGTAGGTCTCGGTGCGTTACGAATTTTACTGAGCTTTTTGCCTGAAAATATATTATGTTCAGAAATGAATTAGAGTAATTTACTTCCATGTAACAAGTAGTTCAGACAGATATTAAAGTATGTGGGCCTTGACTTTTTGTTTAAGTCTGAGAAAAACATGTTGTTGAAGAACTTCAGTTAGTGGTAGCAGAATGAATTCATAGACACATAATGCAAGTGCATAATCAAAGTGCTAGGTCCTGCATCTGAGTCGAGGCAATGCCAAGCACAAATCCAGGCTGGGCAGTGAGTGGCTGGAGAGCAGCCCTAAGGAGAGGGACTTGGGGGTGCTGCTGGAGGAGAAGCTCAACATAAGCCAGCAGTGTGCACTTGCAGCCCAGAGAGCCAACCAGATCCTGGGCTGCATAAAGAGAAGTGTGGCCAGCATATCGAGGGAGGTGATTCTTCCCCTCTACTCCACTCTGGTGAGACCCCACCTGGAGTACTGCATCCAGTTCTGGAGCCACTATTACAAGAGGGATGTGGAGATACTGGAAGGTGTCCAGAGAAGGGCCATGAGGATGCTCAGAGGGCTGGAGCAGCTCTGCTATGAGGACAGACTGAAAGAATTGTGTCTGTTCAGTCTGGAGAAGAGGAGGCTCCCAGGTGACCTTCTTGTGGCCTTCCAGGATCTGAAGGGGGCCTACAAAAAAGCTGTGGAGGGACTTTTTAGGCTCTCAGGGAGTGACAGGACTAGGGGGAATGGAGCAAAGCTGGAGGTGGGGAGGTTCAGACTGGATGTGAGGAGGAAGTTGTTCAGCATGAGAGTGGTGAGAGCCTGGCATGGGTCGCCCAGGGAGGTGTCTGAGGCCCCATGGCTGGAGGTGTTTAAGGTCAGGCTGGATGAGGCTCTAGACAACCTGATGTAGTCTGATGTGTCCTTGCCCATGGCAGGGGGGGGTTGGAAATAGATGATCCTTGTGGTCCCTTCCAACCCTGAGTGATTCTATGATTCTATGGTTCTATAATATGTAACACCCATTGGTATGAAGGAACAGTAGCTTAAATCCTGACAGTGGTATAATCATAAACATGATTTCCAGCTTTGGCTTAACCAAGCCCAGTTTAGCTATGGGTTTGATGTGCTGTATTTTTTCCTG
>WAAF01000417.1:53478-63632 GCA_013400475.1 Tricholaema leucomelas
TGATCTTGGAGGTCTCTTCCAAACTGGTTGATTCTATGATTCTAAGGTCAGAGAGAAAAGGAAAGGAAGGGGGAAAGGCAGGAAAAAAGTTGGCAGTCCAATTCAGAGAGGCTTGCACTGCATCAGCCTCTGGAGTTGCCCCACATTTCTTTTTCTTTTTCCACTCAATTTGTTATTGTGTTTATTAGGAAAGAAATGAAACATGGCTTGAGGAAGCAGTTCTCAAAGTATTTAGCTTCAGATCATGACAGGAGAACCGTGAGCTAATATTTTTAAGTTTCACAGCAGACTCAGAGGCTAAGCTGATGTTAAACAAATTGGCCAAGCTCTTGGCTTCTTTTTATGAAGAAAAAAAATAATCTAAGAACATCTGTTTTCTACAGAGCAGTGTGTGTGATAAATTTACCATGCACACAACCCATGGAAAATAGACATTGTTCACTAAGTGAGTGTTTTCATGTTCATAGAATCATAGAATCAGTCAGGGTTGGAAGGGACCACAAGGATGATCTAGTTCCAAATGCCCTGCCATGCCCAGGGACACCCTACCCTAGAGCAGGCTGCCCACAGCCTCATCCAGCCTGGCCTTAAACACCTCCAGCCATGGGGCCTCAACCAATTCCCTGGGCAACCCATGCCAGGCTCTCACCACTCTCATGCTCAACAACTCTCTCCTCACATCCAGTCTGAACCTACCCACCTCCAGCTTTGCTCTATCCCTCCTAGTCCTGTCACTCTCTGATATCCTGAAAAGTCCCTTCCCAGCCTTTTTGTAGGCTCCCTTCAGATACTCAAAGGCCACAAGGTCACCTGGGAGCCTCCTCTTCTCCAGACTGAACAGCCCCAACTCTCTCAGTCTGTCCTCATAGGATAGACTGAAGATTGTTGAAGATTGGTGGCTGTAACTATAATCATACCTTGAAATATTCCTTATATTTCTCCTTTCTGTTTTTTTTTTTGTTTTGTTTGTGTTTTTTTTCTTCTTCCATTTTTACCAAGCAAATATCTTGTCTGTGCTGAAGTGTAATGGTGAGAAATGGGTGGCTTAACCTTAATAGGTTCTGCCTAGCCCAGACATCCTCAGGATGCCTGGATCCATCTGTCTTTAGCCCTTTCACACCGTATCACAGAGTTGTTGAGGCCAGAATAGACCTCTGAGATCATCAAGTTCACCATATGGACTAGACCATATCCTGGAGTCCTGGAGTGCCACACCATCTTTCTTTAAACACCTCTAGGGATGGCAACTCCACCACCTCCCTGGGCAGTCCATTCCAGGATCTAATTACCTTTTTTCATGAGGAAGTGCTTCCTAACATCCAACCTAAACCTCCCAAGGTGCAGCTTCAGACCATGACTGCTCATCTTGTCACAAGTTGTCTGAGAGAAGAGCCTGACCCCCACCTGATTACAACTCTCCTTCAGTTAGTTGTAGAGTGTTACCTGCCTGGTGAGTGTGGGGCAGGCTGTGGATGTAGTCTGCCTGGACTTCAGCAAAGCCTTTGACACCATCTGTCACAACAAGCTCCTGGCCAAGCTGGCAGCTCATGGCTTGGACAGATTCACTCTGATATGGGTCAAGAACAGGCTGGAAGGCTGGACCCAGAGAGTAGTGGTGGTGAATGGTGCCACATCCAGTTGGCAGCTGTCACCAGTGGTGTGCCCCAAGGGTCAGTGCTGGGCCCAGTCCTGTTCAACATCTTTATTGATGATCTGGACCAGGGGATTGAGTCCAGCATCAGTAAGTTTGTGGATGACACCAAGCTAGGAGCAGGTGAGGCTCTGTTGGAGGGTAGAAGAGCCCTGCAGTGGGACCTTGCCAGGCTAGATGGGTGGGCAGAGGCCAAGGGGATGAGATTTAACAAGGCCAAGTGCAGGGTTCTGCACTTTGGCCGCAACAACCCCAAGCAGCACTAGAGGCTGGGGACAGAGTGGCTGAGAGCAGCCAGGAAGAAAGGGACCTGGGGGTACTGGTAGAGAGCAGCTGAAGATGAGCCAGCAGTGTGCCCAGGTGGCCAGAAGAGCCAATGGCATCCTGGCCTGGATCAGGAACAGTGTGGCCAGTANTAGTTGTGCCAGGGGAGGTCTAGGCTGGATGTTAGGAGGAAGTTGTTGGCAGAGAGAGTGATTGGCATTGGAATGGGCTGCCCAGGGAGGTGGTGGAGTCACCATTCCTGGAGGTGTTCAAGCAAAGCCTGGATGAGGCACTTAGTGCCATGGTCTGGTTGACTGGATAGGGCTGGGTGCTAGGTTGGACTGGATGATCTTGGAGGTCTCTTCCAAGCTGGTTGATTCTATGATTCTATGATTCTATGATTCTATGATAAGGTGTCCCCTGAGTTTCCCCCAGGCTAAACAAGCCCATCTCCCTCAGCCCCTCCCATAAGACTTTCCCTCCTTTATTCTCTGCGGTTGGGCAATAGCAAAACACACAGACTTTTCACTTCTACCAAAAGCAAGCAACAGAAGACTGATAACAGTCTGTAGCTCTATTTCCTTCTTTCTCACCACAGTGCTTTATTAGCAAATTTCTGAATCAGAGCCAGATAGTGACACATGTGATAGCAGTGGCTATCTGCTGGGCCTCAAACAAAGGTGTAAGGAGGAGTACATACTGCTAGGCTAAGAGATCCCATATGATAGGATGTGAAGGAAGAGAAGAGTATCTGGACATCATTTTGTACTGTAGATTTCACTGTTGGATAGGGTGAGTGAAATGAAAGAAGGCAGCAGAAAACCCTTTCTTTATTGCAAACCAACACTTAATCTTGTCCAGAAGTTTTTGGAGTAGTCCAACGATTTATGGTGAAGTAGTAGGGGGTTTTAACACCAGTATTATGGTTTTTAGCCATAATAATTTTGTACAATATTATATATCCTTCTGCAAAATCACTAGTGTGCAAGAACCTATGTAAACCATTTCACAGAAGGGACCTCCAGAGATCATAGAGTCCAACCCCCCTGCCAAGGCAGGATCCCCCTAGGGTAGTTCACACAGGAACACTTCCAGGCAGGTTTTGAAAGTTTCCAGAGAAGGAGACTCCACAACCTCTCTGGGCAGCCTGCTCCAGGGCTCAGTCACCCTCACTGTAAAGAAGTTTCTCCTCATGTTGAGGTGAAACCTTCAATGTTCCAGTTTGTAGCTATTGCTCCTTGTCTTATTGCTGTGGTCCACTGAAAAGAGATTGGCCTCAGCCACCCCTTACATATTTGTACACGTTGACCAGATCTCCTCCCAGTCTTCTCTTCTCCTGACTAAACAGCCCCAGGTTTCTCAGTCTCTCTTCACAGGGGAGATGCTTAAGTCCCCCAGTCATCCTCATGTCTCTCTGCTGGACTCTTTCCAGCAGGGCCCTGTCTCTCCTGAACTGGGGAGCCCAAAATTGGACACAGTATTCTACGTGTGGTCTCAGTAGAGCAAAGTAGAGGGGGAGAGGAACTTCCCTAGCCCTGCTGGACACACTTTTCCTGGTGCATCCCAGGATGCCATTGGCTTTCTTGACTACAAGGACACATTGCTGTGCCATGGAGAACTTGCAATGAGACATTAGGCATCAATCTTCCTTAAATTACTCTTTAATATCTTAATTATAAACTCACACACCCAGTACTCTGGTACTGGAAAGTGAGACTGAAACATCATGGGCAAAAAATAGAAGATCTTTGCCAAAGATCTTCTATTTTATGCATGTTGAGCCGTGGTATATTTTTGGCACAAGTTTGACACCAAATCTCATGCCAAATGGAAGAAGGGCCTTCATCTTGCTCCATGAATAGTGATCATCTCACCTGAATGATTACTGATAACTTCTTGTGGTCATATCAGCTCCTGTGTGTAGCCAAAGACATTCAGAGGCAACTGATGGCAGCAGCCTTTTGTGCCTATTGTATGTGAAATGTCAAACAGGCTATCCCAGATGAGATGAAAGATCTGGTCAACAGATGTCTCAAAGTATGAGCCTGGTATTTAGTGATATTTTCACGTCTTTCATGTGGACTTTGGAGAATTCCAGCCTCTATGTTCCAGAGGGCCTGTCTTAAGGCAACCTTTCATCAAGAGTCCATCCATGTAGCAAATGCTCTCTGCAAGGCAGAGCTCACTTTGCCTTTGGTGGGCAAAGTCTGACGGCTCATTTGCATGACACAGCTCCTACTTTCTGTACCATCTCACCATCAGCATTGTTGGAGTAGAATGTGAGTCGAATGTAAAAGGGTTGAACTTGCTGATGTGTCAGAAAATTAATCCAGTTGAATATGATCAGTTTTAGGGCAGTTGAATATGGTCAGTTTTAACCCAGTCAAATATGATCAGTTTTAATCCAGTCGAATATGATCAGTTTTAAGGAAGTTGAATATGATCAGTTTTAATCTAGTCGAATATGATCAGTTTTAAGGCAGTTGAATATAATCAGTTTTAATCCAGTCGAATATGATCAGTTTTAACCCAGTCAAATATAATCAGTTTTAAGGCACTTGAATATGATCAGTTTTAATCTAGTCAAACATGATCAGTTTTAAGGCAGTTGAATATGGTCAGTTTTAACCCATTCAAATATGATCAGTTTAAATCCAGTCGAATATGATCAGTTTTAAGGCCGTTGAATATGATCAGTTTTAATCTAGTTGAATATGATCAATTTTAAGGCAGTTGAGTATAATCAGTTTTAATCTAGTCGAATATGATCAGTTTTAAGGCAGTCAAATATGATCAGTTTTAATCCAGTTGAATATGATCAGTTTTAATCTAGTCGAATATGATCAGTTTTAAGGCAGTCAAATATGATCAGTTTTAATCCAGTCAAATATGATCAGTTTTAAGGCAGTCAAATATGACCAGTTTTAAGGCAGTTGAATATGATCAGTTTTAAGGCAGTCAAATATGATCAGTTTTAATCCAGTCAAATATGATCAGTTTTAAGGCAGTCAAATATGATCAGCTTTAATCCAGTCGAATATGATCAATTTTAAGGCAGTCAAATATGATCAGTTTTAAGGCAATTCTTTTCTCATAATAATGGGCATTGAATAAATTGTTTTCCTACACTGAGTAAGCATGTGGACATAGCTTGTTCTTTTACTTTAGTTTATCTAGTCATACCTTTTAGGGGTATTCTATTCTATTCTATTCTACTGTTTCCATGGGCCTGAAATGACAGGATGAGGGGTGATAGTTTGAAATTAGAATAGAATAGAATCAACCAGGTTGGAAGAGACCTCCAAGATCATCCAGTCCAACCTAGCACCCAGCCCTATCCAGTCAGTTAGACCATAGCACTAAGTGCCTCATGCAGTCATATCCATCAATCTGTGTCCTCACATGAATGAATGAATGAATCAATCAATCATTCTCTGCTTTATGGAGATTACTACAGCTACATCAGCTCCCCAAAACGGGGACCAGGGAGATGCTTCTTCTTTTAGTGGGACTCTGAGACTGTAACTCTTGGAATTCAATGCAGTAATAAAGGACTACTGAGAAGACTTCTGAGATTATCTGCATCTCTGGAATTCTGTTGCTGGAGCAGCAACAGGCTTCATGCCTTGTTCATCTCATCAAATGGCTTTCTTTATCCATCAATCTGTGGCCTCAGATCAATCAATCAATCAATCAATCAATCTCTGTTTTATGGAGTTTACTACAGCTACATCAGCTCCCCAAAACAGGGACCAGGGAGGGGATTAAAATAGGGAGGCATTATGGGAGGATGGGCATTGAGGCCTGGTCTTTGGCCTAGGATGGGGGAAAGGTTTTGACCTAATGATATTGTGGTAAGCCCAGGATGGAGGACTGGACCAAGGCTAAATATAAATTTGTGTATTTTTGTGTATATATATTTGTGAATAGTACTTCCATTTAAACTTCCAGTCCTGTGTGAGTGTATCTATTAACTCCCTTGAGGGTAAAATACCTTTCTGTCCTTTTGCCCTGGGCAGCTCCTGGCGCAAAACTTGGGCAGAATTTGAGATAGCAGTTTGGAAAAATGACACTGGGAGAAGGCATCCCTCAATGACATTTTCTTGCGTGCTTTTCTGAACAGAATGTGATTTTCTCATGGACAAACTGGCTGTTCCTGGCTTGGGCAAGCACAGCTCTGCTGGATAAGGCACTGGCTGGACAAGTGGGCCCAAAGAGTGGTGGTCCATGGAGCTAAATCCAGCTGGAGGCCAGTCACAAGTTCCTCAGGGTTCCTCAGGTGTTCCTCAGCGTTCAGTGTTTGGACCACTTCTGTTCAATATCTCTATTAATGATCTTGATGAAGACATAAAGTGTGTCATCAGTAAGTTCACAGATGACACCAAGTTAGGTGGCAGTGCTGATCTTCAAGAGGGTAGAGAGGCTCTACAGAGGGATGTGGATAGATTGGATGGATGAGACAATGTTAGTAGGAGGAGCTTCAACAAGGCCAAATGCCAGGTCCTGCACTTGGGCCACAACAACCCCAAGCGAAAGGAACCTGCTGGGGCAGTGTGGCTGGAAAACTGTCTGGCAGAAAGGAACCTGGGGGTTGTAATGGACAAACAGCTCAAAGCAGCGTGCCCAAGTGGCATGGAAAGCCAGTGGCATCCTGGCTTGGAAATGCTGTGTCCATCAGAGGTAGGGAGGTGATTGTCCCTCTGTACTTGGCTCTGATGAGGCCACACCTTGAGTATCGTGTTCAGTTTTGGGCACCTCAATACAAGAGGGATGTGGAGGTGCTGGAGTGAGTGCGGAGGAGGGCAACGAAGCTGGGAAAGGGCCTGGAGAATAAATCTGATGAAGAGTGACTGAAGGAGCTGGGGATGGTTAGTTTGAAAAAGAGGAGGCTGAGGGCAGACCTCATCACTGTCTACAGCTACCTGAAAGGTAGCTTGAGGCTACCTTGGGGTAGCTTGTGGAGACGTTGATGCTGGTCTCTTCCTACAGGTAATTAGTGATGGGACAAGAGGGAATGGCCTCAAGCTGTGACTGGGTAGGTTTAGACTAGATGTTAGGAAATTTATTTTCATGGCAAGAGTGGTCAGGCATTGGAATGAGCTGCGCAGGGAGATAGTTGAGTCACCAATCCTGGATGTGTTTAAAAGTCATTTGCATGTGGTGCTTGGGGATGTGGTTTAGGGTGCACCTTGTAGAGTAGAGATATTGGTTGGACTTGGTGATGCTGAGAGTCTTTTGCAACCTGAATGGTTCTGTGATTCTGATTCTGGTATAGGTTGGACTTTGTGATGCTGAGAGTCTTTTGCAGCCTGAATGGTTCTGTGATTCTGATTCTGATATTGGTTGGACTTGGTGATGCTGAGAGTCTTTTGCAACCTGAGTGGTTCTGTGATTGATTCTGGTATAGGTTGGACTTGGTGATGCTGAGAGTCTTTTACAGCCTGAATGGTTCTGTGATTCTGATTCTGTGATTTTTTTTTTTCAGTACTATTCCAATGTAGACTTCTTATAAATGGACAGCTACACAACTGTGCTTGTTCTCTAGGCTCTTCATAATTAACCAGCTTTTGTATAGCTGTGAAGCCACTTGGGGTCAATTAACCAATGCAGTGTTTTTCAGTCTGGATACTCATTAAGTTTTTTTTTTTCTTTACTTGAAACATTGTTAGGTTTTATTAGTCATAAGAATGCAGCCATAACCCAGCTTTCTTTCCTAATTTTCTTCTCTTATATAAAGATGTGCTTGAAAAAGAAGCATTGCCAAAGGTTAAAATAACCTTTGATAGGGTGCTGACCTATTTACCATCACAAAATAACTCAGAGCCTCATGTGTGGAAGACAAATCCAGGGGAAAAGACAAATTTTCCTTCTGTTTTCCCTAAGATGTGTCTTCACTAACTTGGCTAATTAAAGAGAAGTCCACATAGAAGTTTTTATACTATATTTCAACTATTTTTTGGAAGGCTTTTATAATATTGTTCAAATCAACACAGAGTTTTTGAATGGCAGGACTTAAGACCCAGAGAGTGGTGGTGAATGGTGCCACATCCAGCTGGCGACCGGTCACTAGCGGTGTCCCTCAGGGATCAGTGCTGGGCCCCATCCTCTTTAACATCTTCATAGATGATCTGGATGAGGGCATTGAGTCAGTCATCAGCAAGTTTGCAGATGACACCAAGCTGGGGGCTGATGTTGCTGGGTTGGAGGGCAGAAGGGCTCTGCAGCAGGACCTCGACCGCCTGGACAGATGGGCAGAGTCCAAGGGGATGGCATTCAATGGCTCCAAGTGCCAGGGGCTGCACTTTGGCCACAACAACCCCATGCAGAGATACAGGCTGGGGTCGGAGTGGCTGGAGAGCAGCCAGACAGAGAGGGATCTGGGGGTGCTGATTGATACCCGCCTGAACATGAGCCAGCAGTGTGCCCAGGTGGCCAAGAGAGCCAATGGCATCCTGGCCTGCATCAGGAATGGTGTGGCCAGCAGGAGCAGGGAGGTCATTCTGCCCCTGTACTCTGCACTGGTTAGACCACACCTTGAGTACTGTGTTCAGTTCTGGGCCCCCCAGTTTAGAAGGGACATTGAGATGCTTGAGCGTGTCCAGAGAAGGGCAACGAGGCTGGTGAGAGGCCTCGAGCACAGCCCTACGAGGAGAGGCTGAGGGAGCTGGGATTGGTTAGCCTGGAGAAGAGGAGGCTCAGGGCAGACCTTATTGCTGTCTACAACTACCTGAGAGGTGGTTGTAGCCAGGAGGAGGTTGCTCTCTTCTCTCAGGCGACCAGCACCAGAACAAGAGGACACAGCCTCAAGCTATGCCAGGGGAAATTTAGGCTTGAGGTGGGGAGAAAGTTCTTCACTGAGAGAGTCATTGGCTACTGGAATGGGCTGCCCAGGGAGGTGGTGGAGTCGCCATCCCTGGAGCTGTTCAAGGCAGGATTGGACGTGGCACTTGGTGCCATGGTCTAGCCTTGAGCTCTGTGGTAACAGGTTGGACTTGATGATCTATGAGGTCTCTTCCAACCTTGGTAATACTGTGATACTGTGAAGACTTCCTTGTGAAATTGCAAGTGTAATCACAATGCAAGTAATAGATAATTCAGTCAAGGATCTTCATATTTGATACTAGTTTGGAATCTGATTAGAAATTCTGGGTTTGAGTTGATATTCAACTTCCTGACATTGAGCTAAGCTTTATGCATGAACTGCAGTTTCTCAGAGATGTTAGCCTATAAGCTCATCTGATTTGTCAAAAGGCTGGATGAAAGAAAAGGCTAAACACAAAAATATTTAGGTCTTCAAAGGAAGTTTTCAATCAAAAGCTATCATCAATATGTAAAAGTGCACAGAAAAATGATCTGGGCTGTCTGTATGAGCTTAAAAGTTGTGATTTCTTAAGAAGCTGGTCAAAACACTTTTAATTAACACTTTTAGAGCAGACATTTCTAGCAAAAGAAAATAACATGAGAAACAAACCTTAGTTCTTGGTAGAAATTAATTTTAAATTAAACAAAGAAACTAAAGATATGCTGGAGAAGCACTGGATTTGAATGAAAAACTGCAGAGAGTGAAATATGTTTGCCAGGAGCCAAGTGAGAAAGTTACAGCTTTCTGCCAGATGAAAGTACAGCATGGCAGTATCCAGAGGGTTAGCCTTCAGCACAGGATCATAGGATCATAGGATGTTAGGGGTTGGAAGGGACCCAAAGAGATCATTGAGACCAACCCCCCTGCCAGAGCAGGACAATGCTATCTAACACAGATCACAGAGGAACACATCCAGACAGGCCTTGAAAGGCTCCAGAGAAGGAGACTCCACAACCTCTCTGGGGAGCCTGTTCCAGTGCTCTGTGACCCTTACAGTAAAGAAGTTCCCCCTTGTGTTGAGGTGGAACCTCTTGTGCTGCAACTTACACCCACTGCTCCTTGTTCTATCCCAGGGAGCAGTGAGCAGAGCCTGTCCCCCTCTCCTGCCCAGCCCTCAGATACTTATAAACATTTATCAAATCCCCTCTCAGTCTTCTATTCTCCAAACTAAGCAGCCCCAGGTCCCTCAGCCTCTCCTCATCAGCCATGCCCTCCAATCCCCTCATCATCCTCATAGCCCTCCGCTGGACCCTCTCCAGCAGATCCCTGTCCCTCTTCAACTGGGGAGCCCGAAACTGAGCACAGTACTCAAGATGAGGTCTCACCAGGGCAGAGTAGAGGGGGAGGAGAACCTCCCTTGATCTGCTGGACACACTC
>WAAF01000417.1:63802-103821 GCA_013400475.1 Tricholaema leucomelas
CACAACCAGTTCCTAACCCACCTCACTGTCTGCATATGAGCCTTCTGCCTGACCATTCCTTCCTCTCACACTGAGCAACTATTTAGCCTACAGGATTTCTAACACTAGGAAAAGTTATTTCTAACTGTGGCATGTATTGCACAAAAAGTACTTTAGTAGCTGATCTGGAATAGACACAATGCTGCTGAGCTTTCTGCCTTGCATTAAAGTGCTGTCTTTTACTTCTACAAGAGTTGGGGCTCTTCAGCCTGGAGAAGAGAAGGCTTTGAGGAGACCTTGGAGTGGCCTTCCAGTATCCAAAGGGGGCCTACAGGAAGGCTGAGGAGAGACTATTTACAAGGTCTTGTAATGACAGGACGAGGGGTAATGGGTTTAAACTGGCAGAGGGGAGATTTAAACTAGATGCAAGGAAGAAGTTCTTTACAGTGAGGGTGGTAAGACACTGGCACAGGTTGCCCAGGGAGGTTGTGGCTGCTCCCTCCCTGGAGGTGTTCAAGGCCAGGTTAGATGAGGCCTTGAGCAACCTGCTCTAGTGGGAGGTGTCCCTAGCTATGGTGGGAGATTGGAAATGGAGGATCTTTGAGATCCCTTCCAACCATTCTGTGATTCTGGCTTTTTGTTTTAGGTGTTTTGAATATACTTACTGCAAACTACATAAGTTAAAATCAAAGACATCACCACCCTGGAGAATTTTATTTAAACTTGCATTCTGTGGGAAAAAATAGCAGAAAGATTCATTCTGATTACCTGATTGATTGATTGATTACATATTATTCTGATTATAAAGGAGTTTGAATGCAAGGAGAGCAGCTGCTTTGTAAAATCTCATAGAATCATAGAATGTCAGGGCTGGAAGGGACCTAAAGAATTTTCTCATTCCAATCCCCTTGTGAGGGCAGGGACACCTCACACTAGATCTGGTTGCTCAGAGCCTCATCCAGCCTGACCTGAAACACCTCCAAGGAGGAGGCATCCGTGGCCTCCCTGAGCAGCCTATTCCAGAGTCTCACCACCCTCACACTTAAGAACTTCTTTCTAACATCCAGTCTAAACTTACTCTCACTCAGCTTCAAACCATTCTCCCTTGTCCCATTGCTAGACACCCTTATGAAAAGGTCCTCTCCAGCCTTCCTGCAGGATTCTTTCAGATATTGGAAGACAGATAGAATAGAATAGAATCAACCAGGTTGGAAGAGACCTCCAAGATCAGCCAGTCCAACCTAGCACCCAGCCCTATCCAGTCAACTAGACCATGGCACTAAGTGCCTCAGCCAGGCTTTTCTTCATCTCCAGGGATGGTGACTCCACCACCTCCCTGGGCAGCCCATTCCAATGCCAATCACTCTCTCTGCCAACAACTTCCTCCTAACATCCAGCCTAGACTTCCCCTGGCACAACTTGAGACTGTGTCCCCTTGTTCTGTTGCTGGTTGCCTGGCAGAAGAGACCAACCCCACCTGGCTACAGCCTCCCTTCAGGTAGTTGTAGACAGCAATGAGGTCAGCCCTGAGCCTCCTCTTCTCCAGGCTAAACAACCCCAGCTCCCTCAGTCTCTCCTCATAGGGTTTGTGTTCCAGGCCCTTCACCAGCCTTGTTGCCCTTCTTTGCTTGCTTATATTCTCTTGTGTATTTTTCCTGTTTTTCTCTTAATATACCATATAAATAAAAGCACTACATAAATGCAAGGAGAGGGGATTTAAACTGGAGATTAGGAAAAAGTTCTTTATAGTGAAAGTGGTGAGACACTAGAACAGGTTGCTCTGGGAAGCTATGAATTCTCTCTCCTTGGAGGAGTTCAAGGCCAGGCTGGATGAGATCTTGGGCAACCTGGTCTACTGGAAGACGTCCCTGCACATGGCAGGGGTGTTGGATCTTTAAGGGTCCCTTCCAACCTAAACCATTGTGTGATCACAGAGTTAACTGCTTTAAAGGCAAGATTGGACATGGCACTTGGTGCCATGGTCTAGCCTTGAGCTCTGTGGTGAAGGGTTGGACTTGGTGATCTGTGAGGTCTCTTCCAACCCTGATGATACTATGATACTATGAAAGCACAAAGTTTGACTAGAGACTTCTAGCCTAGTGTCTGGCTAAACCATTTCTGTGAATCACTCTATGAGGAAACAGAAGAAGGAAAGAGCTGTAAAGAGTTAATTCATTTTCAGAACCAGTTTCACAGTTGTGTCAGTTGGTAATTCGTTTTAGGGTTCTGAGGTCTGTCAGCTTTGGAATCCTGGGGTAGCTTCAGGTCCCATAGCAGCAAACGTGTTGGCCTTTTGGAGTTAATCTGCACCACTTCAGCAGTTACATGGCTCGGAGTAGTGCAAATGATTTGCAGTCTTTCTGGGTTGTCTCAGTTCTAATTTCAGCTCCCAGAGACTCAAATATATTTGATAGAACCAATTAACAATTGATAGAGTGCCCTTCCCTCTTCCCCCTTCTTTCCCAAGAGAAAGGGATTAGATGGAGAGAGAGGAAAAGCTGAGCATACCCAAATGAATGAATCTCACTCTGATTTGGAAGTTAAAAAGAAGAAAAGTTTAACAATAAATTAAAAAGGTATCTGAGGTAGGGAGGTTACAAAGGTACAGGGAAGGGAAAACAAACACAAAATGTGTAAAAGCAACCAGATGTTGATGGTGATGGCTTTGTCCACCTCATGGGTGATGGCCACGTGGTAAAACAAAGAGAACCAGGACAGGATGGTGATGGTGGTAAGCAGGGAGCAGAGAGAGAGAGAGAGAGAACAGGAAGTCCTCCTGCTTTTATGGACCTTTAGACAGGAAGGGGCAGTGAGCTAACCCTCACCTGGTGGTGTTCAGACCCACCCCTGGGGAGGGGTCAAGATCACCTAGGGTCAGGTTCAAGGTCACTCACTCCCCCTGGAGGGTTAACCCTGTACATGGATTGACTTTGGATGTACATGGATGTACATGGATGTGCATGGATGACCTTACAAACACACAGACTAGGTGGTTTTATTTCTCACAAGAAGTTCCATCACTCTTCTAAGCTGAGGAATCTTTTCCTGGATGTTAACAGAAAGTCCTTAAACCACCAATTTCCAAAGTCTGAAAGAACATACCAAGGGAAGGATTGTTCTCAATCTGTCCAGCTTCTTTGTTTTTTCCGTAAGCATCTGATACTTAACACTTCTGGAAGCAGAGTGATGATGTAGATAGATATGTGGTCTGACCCTGAACAGATTTGTAATGTATCAAATGCTGGCCATTCTTTCCAGACTGTATGTTAATATCTTCTTGCATTCTCTGCTTCTAACTGTAGTACATTTTGGAGGGAAGGCTTGGTTTGGTTTTTATTATACTCTTGTGATCCTCCTTGATCTAAGAAAGATAAAAGGCAATGTGTGATAGCATCATTCGCACTTTGGACAGAAGTGCTTCAAAGCTGAGTGTGGGTTTTGCAGAGTGTCCTGTGAGCTATTTTTTGTTTGTGGTTTAAATATGGGTCAGAACAGCCCAAATTAAATGTATGGTGGTTATAAAAGGTTACGTAGCTCCAGAATGTAGTGCAGAGCATATAAGATTAGGTTGAATAAGTAATACTTAGGTTTAGGAAGGGCAGGTCCTGCCTGACCAACCTGATCTCCTTTTATGACCAGCTTACCTGCCTGGTGAATGTGGGGCAGGCTGTGGATGTAGTCTACCTGGACTTCAGCAAAGCCTTTGACACTATCTGCCACAATAAGCTCCTGGCCAAGCTGGCAGCTCATGGCTTGGGCAGATACACTCTGTGCTGGGTCAGGAACTGGCTGGAGGGCTGGGCCCAGAGAGTGATGGTGAATGGTGCCACATCCAGTTGGCAGCTGTCACTAGTGGTGTGCCCCAAGGACCAGTGCTGGGCCCAGTCCTGTTCAACATCTTTATTGATGATCTGGACCAGGGGACTGAGTCCAGCATCAGTAAGTTTGCAGATGACACCAAGCTAGGAGCAGGTGTGGATCTGTTGGAGGGTAGGAGAGCCCTGCAGAGGGACCTGGACATGCTGGATGGGTGGGCAGAGGCGAAGGGGATGAGATATAACAAGGCCAAGTGCAGGGTTCTGCACTTTGGCCGCAACAACCCCAAGCAGTGCTACAGGCTGGGGACAGAGTGGCTGAGAGCAGCCAGGCAGAAAGGGACCTGGTAGATAGTGCTGGCAGACAGTAGCTGAAGATGAGGCAGCAGTGTGCCCAGGTGGGCAGGAGAGCCAATGGCATCCTGGCATGTACATCTTCCCCTGTACTCAACCCTGGACATATGAAGTGCTGGAGACACCAATTAACACCTAATTCTGTCATCTCTTCCCTCCAGGCTGTTATTTTCATTTTGATTTTTTTTTCATCACAAATGAAGTTGATTAATTGAAGCAATAAGTAAATACAGCATTCACTTTTAACCCCAGGCTTCAATGGAAACTGTTCACTGCCTCAGCTCAGCAAAAATGTGTGAATCAGACACCTACATCTGGATGTAAAATAATCAAAACCAGCAAACAAAGCTATTCATATCCTTTAGACCCTTAAGTACCTTAGAGCTGTATATTTTAAGAGTTTGGCAGCCTTTTTTAGTCACTGGGGTTTGCTAGCAGTGTTGGGATGCAATTGCAAGAATTTGAGAAGGTGAGGATGCATCTTATTTAAAAACCAAAAGGAGACAAACCCCAAGCCCCCCATCCCCCAAACCACAATTGCTCTTAATCTGACTTATTTAAAATAAAGCTACACAACACAGCACCAACAGAGCAAGGGGACACAGTCTCAAGTTGTGCCTGGGGAGGTCTAGGCTGGATGTCAGGTGGAAATTCTTGCCAGAGAGAGTGATTGGCATTGGAATGGGCTGCCCAGGGAGGTGGTGGAGTCACCATCCCTGGAGGTGTTCAAGCAAAGCCTGGATGAGGCACTTAGTGCCATGGGCTAGTTGACGGGATCGGGCTGGGTGCTAGGTTGGACTGGATGATGTTGGAGGTCTCTTCCAACCTGCTTGATTTCATGAGTCTGTGATCTCCTAAGATGCCCTAAGTGCTATTGCTCTGCAAGTGACGTTCTGGTGTAGGACTTGAAACAGTATGTCAGACAATTTAAAAGACACTTTGCAGAAGTTATCAAAACTAAAGTGATTTTGTCAGTGCACTGCCTGCCTTTCCTCATTCATGCTGAGTGTGTTGGAGAAGGAATGGCTAAGTCTAGGTCCCACTCGTTTCCCTTTGAAAACACTCCTGCTCTCAAACCAGCTGCACTGGCCAAAGGTAACATGTCACAGAAACCTCTTACTCCTCAGGCTTTATTCATTCCTTAAGGGTATGCTACTTTGAGGTGATTAATACAGCAATCTATTGACTTGAAAAACACAATTACTTTTAGAAGTCTCAGACTTCCTCCTCATCTCCAGATGCAATTTTTCTTCTGGATTTTCTTCATTGTTTTGTTTTGCTTTTCCCTCCCCCCCACCCCCCAGTTTCTTTCTTTCTTTTGGATTTATTTCAACACTCTACTTCACAGTAGCAGAGAGGGAAAAAAAAAAGATGATGAACTTCATCTGTACAATTGGCAATGGATTAAAAATTGCTAGTTGACAGACTGCTTTAAAACACCAAGATCTGCATTATATGACAACAGCTGAATGTTTTCAGAACATCTAAAGGTCATTGAACTGTAATGTCTGCTAGTTATTTGATAAACTTTGAAGATGTAGCTTTTTGTTTTGGTAGGGTTTTCTCTTCTTGTTGCAAGCATGGCTTTACTAATGTTTTTATTTCCTACAATTAAAAGAAAGGGGGTCTTCTAAACCTATAATTCATTATATTTGGCTATGTTAAGTATAACTAAAGTCACCTTTTTGCCCTATTAAGTTAGTTGAAGCTAAGGTCTGTAATGGGCACTATTAAGGATCTTTTTCTGTTACAGAATAGATTCTGCAAACCCTGGCCCAGGCTTACCTGCACATTTTAAACTCAGACTTGCAAGCATCATCAACTGTTTTCTTTTCCTCTTTCTCTTTTTTAGAAGTATTCTGGGCCTTCAGTTTGCAGTGAATCTCCAACGAGTTTGCCATTGTCAGCACGAGAAGTTGGACAGTGTGTTAACAGACCACATTCATACCCAGCACAAAATATCCACTTTCACAGCAGGTAAGTTAAATACTAGATTTTTTTTTTTTTTCATTATAACTACAGAAATCAAAAGGAGCAGAACTTGAGGCTGTTTTCTGCTGCTTTGGCTACTTTTGGCTCATATGGTATTACTGTAGTTAAAATATATTTACTTAGACTCATGGAAACATAGAATCAGTCAGGGTTGGAAGGGACAACAAGGATCACCTGGTTCCAAACCCTCTGCCATGCTCAGGGACACCCTACCCTAGATCAGGACTTGTATTACTGTAGTTAAAATATATTAGACTCATAGAATCATAGAATGAGTCAGGGTTGGAAGGGACCANTCTCCACAAGGATCACCTAGTTCCAAACCCTCTGCCATGGCCAGGGACACCCTACCCTAGATCAGAACTTGTATTACAGTAGTTAAAATATATTTACTTGTTAAAACCAAAGACATGAAATTCAGATTTTTTTTATTTGACTAACAAAAATAAGAATACATATATAAAATATATAATAAGAGTAATATAGAATATCATATTTACTTATCTAGGTTTGACTACAAATCATAAAACAGATGCTTTTTTTTTTTGCATGTATCCTAATGTAGATGTTGAAATAGAGCTTTGTAAGACTAGATAAAGATTAAGAAAGGATTTTCTACACAGCTGCATTCTTTTGGAGAGAAAGGACTGAAATATGCTTCAAGTAATTGAAATGTAAACATTTCAAATTGATGGCAGACTTTTATTACTCTCCAAGATAAAGTCTTCCTGGAGTATTAAAATAGATGTTTTGTGTTATTTCCAAGCTTCAAAAATGCCTTGGAAAGGGACAAGCAATTTACAGAATAGCAAAGGCTGCAAAATAGTTACCCAAGACCCTTCCTTATTTCCCTGCATTTCAGTACTGCTCTCCTACCTTGCTTTCAGGTCACAGAAGGCAACAATATCACAGCTCTCTGACTGGAAGAAAACCAAGAGATTTTCATTCCCAGCTGAAAAAGAAGAGCAAATTTCAGAAGAGTGGTAAGTTAAACTATTTTGCTTCCACAGCACCTTCCAGGAGTAGGTGCAGTACAGTTGACTATCCTTGCTTGCTGTTTTGAAGTTACAGCTTTCAGGAACCTCTATCTTCTACCAATGTCACAATCATTGCAATTACTGCTGTCTGCGATACCATTTTAATGAGTAGCAATAATCTAACGTGAGGATAAGCAACAATATGTAATTCAGAAAGCTTCCTACCATACACTTCCCTGCCTTTTTTGAGACCTTGGCTTCTACAATAACATGCAGCTGGTGTAACATAATACATCTGAAATGTCTACTGAGCAATTCTCTTCCCTTAGGGGTTTTAAGGATGTTTCTACCGCGCAGCTAATGCTGAAGAGGGCCCAGAAAATGAAGCCTAAGAAGCATAGTCAGAAAATTTCAAGTAAGTCAACAGTTAAAAAATTGTTATATTGATGCAGTTTTTCTACTCTAAACCATCACAGAATGGTGTCTCTCAAGCAGGCTCACGAGATGATTTGAATTAAGGTGATGCAGCAAAAAGCATTGCAGTTTAAGTCAGTTTATTCAATTGATATAATAACCTTACTTTAAAAAGTACTCAACTGGATATTGAAGAGGAATATTTGACAGCTAATTTGTTTGTTTTTTTTCTTTCACTTCATGGGTTTGGTTTTTTTTTTGTTTGGTTTTTTTTTTTTTCCTGGATGTGGACTTCATATTTCTGCATTTTCTGCTTCTTCTGTTTTCCTCCTGAGTGAACCTCAGGTTAAAATGACTGATTTCTGCAAGGACTATTTATGAAAATGATAGTTTGGTAGATAGGAAATGAGGAAATATTGTTGGTGTTAAATATCCACTGTGGGAATAGATAATGCTTGTCCAGCTTCTGTTAAAAAAAAAAACAGATTGGATGAGGCACTTAGTGCCATGGTCTAGTTGATTGGACTGGTTAGGTTGAACTGGATGATCTTGGAGGTCTCTTCCCACCTGGTTGATTCTATGACTCCATGATTCTATTCACCTCTGAAGAACTTGGCTTCACTTACACAGGACTCAAGAAAAGCCTGGATGAGGGACTTAGTGCCATGATCTAGTTGATTGGACAGGGCTGGGTGCTAGGTTGGACTGGAGGATCTTGGAGGTCTCTTCCAACCTGGTTGATTCTATGAGTCTATGATTCTATTCTATGATTCATAGGAGAATTCAGTTTATTGCATAAACCCAAATTCTGGACATTGTTTCTAACTCAGACTGTGTATAAGGCTTGTTTTTCTTCTATATCCTTGAATTTTTTGACCACATTTCTTTCAATATATTCTGTGAAGTGAGAGAAAGAAGTGAAGCCCACACAGCAGGTAAATAACTCTGAAGAACTTGGCTTCACTTACCCAGGACTCAAGCAAAGCCTGGATGAGGCACTTAGTGCCATGATCTAGTTGATTGGACAGGGCTGGGTGCTAGGTTGGACTGGAGGATCTTGGAGGTCTCTTCCAACCTGGTTGATTCTATGATTCTATGACTCAGACTCTTACTTTCCTTCATGCATCGAGTATCTCAGATTGCTCTGATTTCTGACCCTGAGAAATTGTCCTAACTTTGGATACCTTGCTGTATAGTGTGTGCAAACAAGATTTTAAGCAGACTTAGAGTGGTAAACAAGAAAGTCTTCTAAGCCCTTTTGAAACTGTAAGAAAAAGGAACATATTTCAGCTATTTTGAAAAGGTGACTTCGAGTACTGGTTGCATAATTTGGTGACTCTGAGATACTTCTTGTGTTAAGGAACCTTGCTTAGAATCATTAACTGCTGCTATGATATGCTATTAAAAATGTTAATGGAATATTAAGGTCTAGTAATGTCAGGACGAGGGGTAATGGGTTTAAGCTGGAGGAGGGGAGATTTAGACTGAATGTTAGGAGGAAGTTCTTTACAGTGAGGGTGGAAAGACACTGGAACAGGTTGCCCAGGGAGGCTGTGGATGCTTCCTCCCTGGAGGCGTTTAAGGCCAGGCTGGATGAGGCCTGGAGCAACCTGCTCTAGTGGGAGGTGTCCCTGCCTATGGCAGGGGGTTGGAGCTGGATGATCCTTGAGGTCCCTTCCAACCTAAACCATTCTATGATTCTATATCTTAATAAAAATATCAATAAAATATTAGTGCCAGTATAAGAAACATTGAGATTGTTATGATTCTAGTTGGCAATAGGAGCTACATCTAAATGGTGTTTGAAAAGTTAAGCCTTACTGACATTTAATTTTCTTTAACTGTATCACAGGCTGCGGCTAATTTTCCTCTTTTACATCACTTTGTGAATCTCTTCTGTATTAAGGGTTGAAAATATTGAAAGAAATTTTGCTTTTGGAAGGGGAAAAGATCAGCCTACACATCAAGTTAAGAAATGTGTGTCTCTGTATGCTTTTATCTACTTTAAATATCATGCCTAAGAGGAAATACAACCAAAAAGATCTCCAGTTACAAAAAGGAAAGAGAGGGAGGTGGGGAAAGTGACAGGTAATCAGCAAACTGTGCTTTTTGTTATGGAAAGGGGTGAGGGGAAAGTAAAAAGCTTTAAGTTATTCTATTTAAATCTTGATGGCTTCCGATGATGTCCTAAGTTTCTAAAAGTAAATCGTAGAATCAGTCAGGGTTGGAAGGGACCACAAGGATCATCTAGTTCCAATCCCCCTGCCATGCCCAGGGACACCCTACTCTAGATCAGGATTTGTATTACCGTAGTTGAAATACGTTTACTTAGAACCATAGAATCAGTCAGGGTTGGAAGGGACCACAAGGATCATCTAGTTCCAATCCCCCTGCCATGCCCAGGGACACCCTACTCTAGATCAGGACTTGTAGTACTGTAATTAAAATACGTTTACTTAGAATCATAGCATCATCGAATCAGTCAGGGTTGGAAGGGACCACAAGGATCATCTAGTTCCAATCCCCCTGCCATGCCCAGGGACACCCTACTCTAGATCAGGATTTGTATTACTGTAGTTGAAATACGTTTACTTAGAATCATAGAATCAGTCAGGGTTGGAAGGGGCCACAAGAGTCGTCTAGTCCCAATGCCCCTGCCATGCTCAGGGACACCCTACTCTAGATCAGGACTTGTAGTACTGTAATTAAAATACGTTTACTTAGAATCATAGCATCATCGAATCAGTCAGGGTTGGAAGGGACCACAAGGATCATCTAGTTCCAATCCCCCTGCCATGCCCAGGGACACCCTACTCTAGATCAGGATTTGTATTACTGTAGTTGAAATACGTTTACTTAGAACCATAGAATCAGTCAGGGTTGGGAGGGACCACAAGGATCATCTAGTCCCAATGCCCCTGCCATGCTCAGGGACACCCTACTCTAGATCAGGACTTGTAGTACTGTAGTTAAAATACGTTTACTTAGAATCATAGAATCAGTCAGGGTTGGAAGGGGCCACAAGGGTCATCTAGTTCCAAACCCTCTGCCATGGTCAGGGACACCCTACCCTAGATCAGGATTTGTATTACTGTAGTTAAAATACTTAGAATCATAGAATCAGTCAGGGTTGGAAGGGGCCACAAGAGTCGTCTAGTTCCAAACCCCCTGCCATGAGCAGGGTCACCCTACCCTAGAGCAGGCTGCCCACAGCCTCAGCCAGCCTGGCCTTAAACACCTCCAAGGATGGGGTCTCAACCACCTCCCTGGGCAACCCACGCCAGGCTCTCACCACTCTCATGCTGAACAACTTCCTCCTCACATCCGCTCTGAACCTCCCCACCTCCAGCTTTGCTCCATTCCCCCTAGTCCTGCCACTCCCTGAGAGCCTAAAAAGTCCCTCCCCAGCTTTTTTTTGTAGCCCCCCTTCAGATACTGAGATATCTGATACGCAGCTGATTTTTTTTACATCTGTTCCATTTGGTGGCTTCTCTTTTTTGTTTTTACTGAATAGTTCTTCTTCAGTTCTGTCATCTTTGCTCCATATGCTCTCTGCTTTATGTTAGTCGTAATTAATTCAGACACAAATGTCTGATTAAACATATCAGATTTTCTAGCCTATTTCTCTTGTGATTCTAATGCCTTCTAAAAAAAATATGTTTCTATTCAATTTGTTCTGATTATTCAATAGGATGTCTCTGCCTTGAACTTTTTCATGTCTCTCTTGGAATATTCTCAAAGTATAAAAAAGAAAAGTAGCAAAACTTTCGCACAATGTTTTTATAGGGTCAAATTTCCTCCTCTTGACACTACCTTCTATCAGAATATTTTTGTCTTTCTGACTAATACATCAAGGGCAAAAATAGCCTGTAGATATCATTTTCCTCTGTAGAGGTCTCTGACAGTCATTCAAATCCCAGTCTCTTTTTTTTGGGGAGGGGGGATGGTAGGCAGAAAGTACAGTTTCCAGAACCAGACTGAAAATATTACAGGCTGAATCCCTTCTCAGAGCAAAGAGCCTCAAAGCAGCTACTCTTTTCCACATAGCATACCGACAAAGTCCTTCCTTGGTCACTAAGTCCCAAATGAACATCAATTAAACCAAGAATTTTGAATCTTAAACTGAGGCCAAAACTCATCTGTTGCACTGAATAATTATCTTGATGGAATATTCCCCACCTGAGAAGAATCTCCACGTGTATAACTATGGTTTGCATTAACTATCTACTCTGAAATGATGAGAGCAAGTCAGGGTCTTGTTGAGGGTCTGTTTGAACAGAGAGACCTTACAGCATTTAAATTAGAGTGGGCACAGCTTATCCTGAGGCTAGCCAGCTTCAGACCAGGAAAGCAGAACCAGATCCATTAGGCTGCCAGTATCTTTCTTGGATCTCTGTGTGACAGAGCTCATGCTAGAATCCTTAGAGAATTCCAGTATACCTAGAGAGAGGGAGAGAGTTCACAATCTTAGGCCATTGCTGTGAGTTTAACCCTGCTGAAACAGGAATTCCATAAGAGAATCTATTCCTTCTAATGTTTAAAAATAGACTGAAGTTCATCTGAGCAAGCAGATGTCATCACTGTCTTTTCCCTTTAAAATTAGCATCCTGTCACCTTCATGTCCCCAGAGGTGAGCTTCTTCCCTCATGTCCTTACTAAAGCTGCACCTAAAATGTAGAATTTATTGTTAGTATTATTGTTTATGTTCTTTATACCAAATTCCCAGGTCCTCAGTGTCATAATTGAAGCCCTTTCCTTTTTAGCTTTGTGTTTGGAAAGGGTTGAAGATTTCTTGTAGCTAACTGCAAGGAAACAATGTTATTAGTGATAAAGATTCCTGCCCACCAGAAAAAATAAGTAGCCAACATCTGCTTAAAATTGTGAATTATAAGGTGTAATGAAAAACAATTTTCCATGTCATACATAGTTACTGCCACACGTTGGACTTAAAAGCAAAACTGTTAAAAGTTCTGACAGTAGGCAAGGCAGCAACATCTGAATGTTCTAGATACAAAGAAATTACAAGCTATTAACAGATAAAGTGATAGCTTTTATGGTACCATTTGAGCATCCCAAGCATCTTATATGTGATACTGATAATTCCACAGCAATGATTTCATTAGCTGCAGGTAACATTGTCACTGATGGATTTTCTGTTGGAACAGATGGCCTGTCAGAGTGTGCTGTCTGCTTCCATATGCTATCAAACTCCTTTGCTTTAGGTCTGAGATTCATAGGCTCAGTGTTAAATCAGCTTCCATCCAGAGAGCTTTACAGTTGCTCTTTAATACAGTCAAGATGTCAGCTAGACTGGAATTTGGGCTGGACAGTCATGGACAGGGTTTGATCCTTAACATCTTCAGGTGTGTGAATATATTCCTTTTCATTTTTCATCTAAGGCCTTTATCTTCTCCAAGTGCTACAGTGATGGGATTCAGTTGGTTGAGTATAGAAGTCCACATCTGAGCTAGTCACCTGCAGTCCATTATGGAAAGAAATAAATGCCCCTTAAATGCTCTTAATGTCTTCCTACAACGTAATTAGAAAACAGGCTACTTGAATCTCACTGTAAAAGCACTTACAGTTCTCCATTGCCTACACACAGGACCTAGAGTGACTGGCTTGAAGCATGGAGTTAAACTGTAGATCTGTAGAAGTAACTGAGAAGTATCTTACCTCATATATCTGGCCATGGATCTTCTCAGGAGTGAAGAAAAAATATGGAAAATACCAGCAAGTGCACTAAATCCTCTGGTTTATGTTACAAGGAAGGGCTTAAAGTAGCATAACCCTTATAATTCAGGCACTGCTTTTATTGCAGTACACCAGTCCCACCAACTAATCTCCTTATCCCTTCCAGCCTTTGGGCAGTTGCATATTAAGAAGCACAAGGTGTTTAAAACACGTTCAGATGAAGAGCTTAGAGACATGGTCTAAGAGTTATGCAAAGGTTAGGTAAATGATTTTAGCTTGGAGAGGAGAAGACTAAGGGGTGACCTCATTAATTAAAGGATGAGTGCCAGGAGCATGGAGCCAGGCTCTGCTGGGTGATGCCCAGTGACAGGGCAAGGGGCAATGGGTGGAAGTTGAGGCATAGAAGGTTCCATGTGAAACTGAGGAAGATTTTTTTTCCCTGTGAGGGTGACAGAGCACTGGAACAGGCTGCCCAGAGGGGTTGTGGAGTCTCCCTCTCTGGAGATACTCAAGAACTATCTCGATGCATTTCAGTGTGATTTGCTCTGGGTGATCCTGCTCTGCCAGAGGTCCTGGACCAGATGATCACAAGAAGGTTATTTCAGAGTCTCCTTGGATCATCTTCTACTCTGCTCTGGTGAAACCTTACCTGGAATGTTGTGTCCAATTTTGGGCTCCCCCCACTTCCAGAGGGACAGGGATCTACTGCAGAGAGTTCAAAGGAGGGCTACAAAGATGATGAAGGGGCTGGAGCACTGCCCTGTGAGGGCAGGCTGAGGAACCTGGGGCTGTTTGCTCTGGTGAAGAGAAGACTGAGAGGAGATCTAATCAATGTTTATAAATATCTGAGGGCTGGGGGTCAAGAGGGAGGGGACAAACTCTTCTCAGTTGCACCCCGTGATAGGGCAAGAGGCAATGGATGTATACTTCAGCACAGTAAGTTCCAGCTCAACATGAGGAAGAACTTCTTTACTATAAGGGTCACAGAGCCCTGGAACAGGCTGCCCAGAATGGTTATGGAGTCTCTTTCTCTGGAGACTTTCTGGATGCCTTCCTTTTGTGACTTGGACTAGATTCTATGGTCCTGCTCTGGCAGGTTGGACTCGATGATCTCTGGAGGTCCCTTCCAACCCCTAACATCCTGTGATGCTGTGATCTTCTCCAGGCTTGGAAGGCACAAATACAGCATTTCTGTATTATCTTGCTTGTGTCAAGAGAGCATTCTCTGAGGAAAAAATGGAACTTTTAGAATGCCTTTATGTTCCATCATTTGTAACTGAAGCAACTACTGCAAATATAAATATCTGCTGAAAACCAACCTTATAAACTGCTGTTAAACTTCAGAAGAAATTGCCCATTGCCTTGACAGGGCTTTGTGATCCTCTATTTCCAGAAATAAGAAAACCATCTAAAAAAAATCTACTTCCTTTGCTGCAGTGTTAGAGAAGCTGCTATAAACTCCCTCAATGAATGCCAAGGAGGTCATGTAACGAGCTGAAGTTGAAACATCAGACATAAATAGTAAATGTATTCTGTCGGATATACTCTTTGAATCTTTCCATCTCCTCTGTTTTGCTGCTCTGTGTGTTCTGGCAGTATCTCACAAACTGATTTTTGCTGCACTTGCATACTTTGTGAAAATCTGGATCCTTTCCTTGCCGAATCTCCTTTCTTGCTAATTTCTGATACTGGTTCCCCCCTTTATTTTTGGTACTAAATCCCAGCCTTTTCTGACGTTTTCTAGTTAACCTTTATAGACAAGCCTCTTCTCCTCACTGTTTCTCATTCTTGAGGGTGTATTGGTGTGCTCTTCTTCTTCTAACCATGTAAAACATGTTTCTTTGCTTTCTGTTACTCAGGTTACCAAGTTCAGTGCTGTAGGTAGGAAGCCACAAGTACTTTTCCTTGTCATTAACCTATCTGCTTTAATTCCTATATTCTATTTTCTATATTATTTGTTTGGTAACTGATTTCTTCTGTAATGCAGAGAACAAAAGGATTTTCACTTTCTTTCTAACCCACTGTTTCCCTTAAACTCTTAATTTTCTCTTTCTGTCTAACCCACTGTTCCCTTAAACTCTTTATTTTCCTCTCTGTCAAGCAAAGAGTTCTTCCTTCACGTACAAAGCCGTGTGTGAAAATCGCCTTTCCTGACTTGTGTGGCTTTTCAGTAGTTTATCTTCTGTTAATTAAAGTTTGGAGGGTGGGGGTTTCCCCCCCCCCAATCTAGGAAGATGTATTCTTTAGCTTTCTACACAGTTTTGTGCTCATCTTTGTTTGCTTGCAAAGTTTTCAAAGTAACAGTTCTAAAGCTAATTAAGATTTCATGCTGTGGTGCCTAGATGAGTCCAGAGAGTGTTTGGGGTTTGTGGACTTGAGGATATTTTTCATTCCTATTTTTCATTTCAGCATAGATGGGGCATAGAAGAAGGTTAGTTTGTTATCTGCTAGTTTAGCCTCAGAAACAAATAAACTGGGCCCCCCCATTAACATCTTTTTTAGGTGTAAGTTACTTAATTTAGACATAGAATAAGCTTGGCTTATTATCTGCCTGTTTAGCTTCAGAAAACATAATCTGCCCCCCTCCCATTAACATTGTTTTAGGTGTAAATCAATGAATTTAGACATAGAGAAGAAGATTAGCTTGTCATCTGCTGGTTTAGCCTCAGAAAAAAAACAAACTGTCCCCCCTTAACAATTTTTAGGTGTAAATTACTTAATTTAGACATAGAGAAGGTTAGCTTGTAATCTGCTAGTTTAGACTCAGAAAACATAAAGTGCCCCCCCATTAAATTGTTTTAGGTGTAAATGACTTAATTCAGACATAGAGAAGAAGGTTAGCTTGTTATTTGCTAGTTTAGCCTCAGAAACAAACAAACTGCCCCCCCTTAAAAATTTTTTAGGTGTAAATGACTTAATTCAGACATAGAGAAGAAGGTTAGCTTGTTATTTGCTAGTTTAGCCTCAGAAACAAACAAACTGCCCCCCCTTAAAAATTTTTTAGGTGTAAATGACTTAATTCAGACATAGAGAAGAAGGTTAGCTTGTTATTTGCTAGTTTAGCCTCAGAAACAAACAAACTGCCCCCCCTTAAAAATTTTTTAGGTGTAAATGACTTAATTCAGACATAGAGAAGAAGGTTAGCTTGTTATTTGCTAGTTTAGCCTCAGAAACAAACAAACTGCCCCCCCTTAACAATTTTTTAGGTGTAAATGACTTAATTCAGACATAGAGAAGAAGGTTAGCTTGTTATCTGCTAGTTCAGCCTCAGAAAATATAAAGTGCCCCCCCATTAAATTGTTTTAGGTGTAAATCACTTAATTTAGACATACAGAAGGTGGTTAGCTTGTTATTTGCTAGTTTAGCCTCAGAAACAAACAAACTGCCCCCCCTTAACAATTTTTTAGGTGTAAATGACTTAATTCAGACATAGAGAAGAAGGTTAGCTTGTTATCTGCTAGTTCAGCCTCAGAAACAATAAAGTGCCCCCCCATTAAATTGTTTTAGGTGTAAATCACTTAATTTAGACATAGAGAAGAAGGTTAGGTTGTTATTTGCTAGTTTAGCCTCAGAAAACATAAAGTGCTCCCCCATTAAATTGTTTTAGGTGTACATCACCTAATTTAGACATAAAGAAGAAGGTTACCTTGTTATCTGCTAGTTTGGACTCAGAAAATATAAACTGCCTCCCCCCCCCCTTATTTTTTTTTAGGTGTAAATGACTTAATTCAGACATAAAGAAGAAGGTTAGCTTGTTATCTGCTAGTTTAGCCTCAGAAACAAACAAATTGCCCCCCCCCCTAACAATTTTTTAGGTGTACATCACTTAGTTTAGACATAGAAGAAGGTTAGCTTGTTATCTGCTAGCTTAGCATCACAAAACATAAACTGCCCCCCCTCAAAAATTTTTTAGGTGTACATCACTTAATTTAGACATAGAGAAGAAGCTTAGCTTGTCATCTCCTAGTTTAGCCTCAGAAAAAAACAAACTGCCCCCCCCTTAACATTTTTTTAGGTGTAAATCACTTAATTTAGACAGAGAGGAAGGTTAGCTTATTAGCTGTTAGTTTAGCCTCAGAAAACATAAAGTGCCCCCCCATTAAATTGTTTTAAGTGTACATCACTTAATTTAGACATAGAGAAGAAGCTTAGCTTGTCATCTCCTAGTTTAGCCTCAGAAAAAAACAAACTGCCCCCCCCCCCCAATTTTTTAGATGTAAATCATTTAAGTTAGACATAGAGAAGAAGGTGAAGTTGTTATCTACTAGTTCAGCCTCAGAAAACATAAAGAGCCCCCCCATTAAATTGTTTTAGGTGTGCATCACTTAATTCAGACATAAAGAAGAAGATTAGCTTGTTATTTGCTAGTTTAGCCTCAGAAAAAATAAACTTCCCCCCCCCAACATGTTTTTAGGTGTAAATTACTTACTTTAGGCTGTCAAATAATTCTGAACAAAAAAAGTTTTAGAAGCAGAGCTTGCCATGGTTGATTATTTCTGCTTTAATAAAGGATTTTTAAACATTCTCTGCAAACAAATGCTGTGGAATTTGTTTTTAGTGTGGAGATGAGCTAGCTAAAGGATCAACAGTCCTGCCAAATACTGACTTTGATTCTCAGTTTATGTTGCTTTATTTTAGAAAGCGTAATCCTCTGTGAATATGAAACTTACTTTTTAAGGTATTTTCATTTATTAAGTGGCTAAAAGGTGAAAAACTGCTTGAAGGAATGAATGGGCTGGGTCTGACCTTTGATTTTAACTTGTTCTTGTCATCTAGACCCAGCTGTGCGCCTGGCGTTGTTCAGAAACCATGAAAATAAATATCTCCCTGTGAAGCCACCAAGGAAGACGCAGCCTATGAATGCTGAGTACTTTGAAGGTATGAACCAGTATTTGACTTTATCTCTATGCATGTAAGCATCTATATCTTCTAACATCTTTTCAGGAAACCTACTTGGACTGTAAAATAATATGCAGAAATAGAAGAAGGCAGAAGTTTAAGGTCCTTATCTGGTCCGGGATATCTCAAGTTACGGCAGTGAAACATTTCAATTTCACTTCATTGGGGAGGGCAGCAGAGGATGCTCCTTAGGGATAAAATAATGATGAACTGGTTAATAATAATAATAACAACTACTACTAGTAGTATTACTATTAATTTTTACTATTACTATTATTTTTCCTTCATAAAAATAATTATGGAAGCTTGTCACAGAGGTATTAAATACAAAGTACTAGAATGAAAGTTTCTGAATGAAATATCACTTCATCACATTGTCACCTTTCTAACAGTCACTCCTAACAGCTGTTAACTGAGTTTGGGAAGCTACATTCAGAAATATAACCTAAGAATCCAGATGACAAAAGCTTGTCACAGAGGTATTAAATACAAAGTACTAGAATGAAAGTTTCTGAATGAAATATCACTTCATCACATTGTCACCTTTCTAACAGTCACTCCTAACAGCTGTCAACTGGGTTTGGGAAGCTGCATTCAGAATCATTACCTAAAAACCCAGATGACAAAAGCATATTAGCATGTAAATATAAAACTGGGTTTGCAAAACCAGTTAAGTACTGATGTAGCCTTTTTGCTGTTAAAATTCTTGTTAAAGCTTTCCTCACTTTCAGTACAATTAGAATAAGGCCATGCCTGCTTGAAATACCCTTGTTGTAAGAAACAGAGCATCTCTAGAGGCATTGTTTTCAAATGGTTTTGTATCCTTTTGCAACTCAGCAGTGCACTCAGAAAGTTGCCACCTGTGTCTTTTTGTCTTTTTCCAAAGGCATAGCCTTACACTGCCTGATTTATTCACAATCACACAAAGCAGAACTAAAAATAGTTCCCTGAATGAGGATAGAAATTAGAACCTGAAACAGGGGTGCAATCAGTCTGAGTATACCTGAACTGAAAGTCCAGATTCATGAGACCAGTCTCAAATTTGGTTGGAAAAGAGTTCTTGGTGAATTCCAAGGGGGGGGAAAAAAAAAGTTTGTACTACTATTTGCCTTGAATCCAACCATGATTTTACTTAGAAGATAGAGAACCTGTGTCCACTGTGCCTGATTTAACATTCCCAATGTTTCATATCTGTTCATGTGGCATATGTGTCATAACACACCATATGCTGAAGAAATAGGACATGCAGACTGCAAAACAATGGATGCCCAAAGCCTATAAGCTGTAGTCTGAATGTTCAAAATCATGCCAAAGAGATAAACTTGATTCCAGGCTCATCACCCTAAAGTCAGTGTAGGTTTAGCCTAGCTTTTCTGATACCACTTTACCTGTTCCTGCTTGGAGACATTTAGCCTAGCTTTCCTGATCCCAGTTTATCTGTTGAATAACCAGTTGAATAACCAGCTTTCCTGAACCAGTTTATCTGCTCCTGCTTGGAGACATTTCCCTTTGTTTTGGAAAGCCAATGTATGCGTTCTATATACGACTGAAATTACTTGTTAAATCCATGGGGACAAGGCACCATAGCAGATTAGATGTCAAAAGGCAAGTACTGGAGTGACACTCCTCTTTATCATTCATTTCAAGGATCATTGTACTTCTTTGGCCAACTATTAAACAGATTTGTTTCCAGCAATGTTTTACATGCAGTCTGCTGAGCCTTCAAGAAGACAAGCAATATCAAAGTATAAAATTGTCCTTCTACCTGAGGCATTGCTATATTGTGAATTGGAACCCAGAGTACAGGACAGAGCATTGATTTGTATCTAGGTGAGATACCATCAGACAGAACTAAGAGCTTCTAACTTTAGAATTTAGTAGCACTTTGTATGCTTACTGCAAAGCACTTTGTATGCTTGCTGCAAAGCACCTATGTGATGCTTTCACAGAGTTTTGTTGTCCATCATTTCTTTCCTCACTCACAGTAAAGCTTGTTTCCCATTTCCCCCTCTCTCACCTTTTGACCATTTCTTCCTCTTTTGCCTGGAATAGATCTTTTTTTGGGGGGGTCTGTTCTGCGATGGGGGTTCTTTCTGTAACAAGAAGTGGAATGTTTTCACACTCTATCCATAAATCTTGTGGGCACTGTATTTTAAATCAAGAGAGAATGCAGACAAGTCCATTGCGTGGTGGGATTGAAATTCCCTTGCAGTCCCTTTTACCTTCGCAGTCTCGTAGTCAATGCTCTGGTAAAAAACATTGAGCTCCAAGCCATCTCCTCCAAAAAAACACTAAGTAAATATGTTTTAAAAAGGCATGTTCAAAATCCTCCTGCTTTATTTTTTTTTAAATTGGGAAATGGAGGGGGTGGGAGGGAAACCATAGCATCAATAACAAGAACACATGTGTTATCTGTTAAATAACAGAATCACTACTTTTGAAAGGGGATGCCCTCGGAAGTGAAACAATTAGAACAGTTTTAGACTTTTGAGCTGGAACACATCATGGGAGTGAATATTTAAGAAGTAATCTAGTTAAAGTGTATGATGAATGTCTTTTGTCTTCATTATGTCTTGGGTTTACATTTAAAAATACAAATGAGACAAAAAGGAAGAGGAATGAGCCCAGTATTTGATGCTGGTGTGTTTCTGACGGTTATAGCCTGTCACGATTTGCTTTCTCATCTAGGCTGCTGCTTCATACTGGCAGTGCTGTATCCTATAAAGAAATATCTAAGCATAGTGAGGACATAGTGTGGATGTAAAATTTAACTTTATGAAAGTTGTGATGAGTTGAAAAGTTGATGTGTAGGCCTGCTCTACGCAGCTCTAATTCTATGGGGCAATTCACATGTCTAATTTAACACCTTGCAGGAAAATGCAGTTTCAAAACTTGAGTGATATTATGAAATTTTATGACATTTTAAACAAGTTCTTATGCTTTGCTCAGTGCTGTTACAAAAGTTCCTGCAGGGTGGCCATAATTTCACATTCCAATCACAACAGCACACGGAAGTTAATCAGGGAGAAACGTCTTTGTATTGTATGTTGCAGCAGCAGCAAGAGGAAACATTGTTCATGGTGACATGCACTTAAAAGTGCAAGAAACATAGGAGTGTTATTCATAGAATCACAGAATCAACCAGGTTGGAAGAGACCTCCAAGATCATCCAGTCCAACCTAGCACCCAGCCCTATCCAGTCAATGAGACCATGGCACTAAGTGTCCCATCCAGGCTTTGCTTCAACACCTCCAGGGATGGCGACTCCACCACCTCCCTGGGCAGCCCATTCCAATGCCAATCACTCTCTCTGTGAACAGCTTCCTCCTAACATCCAGCCTAGACTTCCCCCAGCACAACTTGTGACTTTGACCCCTTGTTCTGTTGCTGGCTGCCTGGGAGAGGAGATCAACCCCACCTGGCTACAACCTCCCTTCAGGTAGTTGTAGACAGCAATGAGGTCAGCTCTGAGCCTCTTCTCCAGGCTGCCCACCCCCAGCTCCTTCAACCTCTCCTCACAAGGCTGTGTTCCATGCCTCTCGCCAGCTTCATTGCCCTTCTCTGGACATGTTCTAGTATCTCGACATCTCTCTTGAATCGAGGAGCCCAGAACTGTGTGTTGCTGTGTACATTTGTCTGTGTTAATACATCTCTGTGCAATACACATGCGAGTACACAAACACAGTATGTATGCATACACCACAAGCAGGTATATGACTGCAGTAAGCCTACCAGTTATGCATTTTCTGTTTGTATATTTTGCAAGGAAAGTAAATTTTGAGCAGTTACTCTCAAGTTTGATTTATCAGTTTGTAGCCCTAATGCTGTCTGCTTCGGTTCCTTTAAAATGAATGTAATGTATGTGTTCATTGTGCAGTACAGGCTCATTATTGTTTAAATAAATAATAGCTACCTTCTAATATCTAGAGGCATCCTACAGAAAGGCTGGAGAGGGACTTTTCATAAGGGTGTCCAGCAATAGGGCAAGGGGTTTGAGAAAGAGTAGGTTTAGACTGGATCTTAGGAACAAGTTCTTTAGTATGAAGGTTCTGAGACTCTGGAATAGGCTGCCCAGGGAGGTTGTGGATGTCTCTTCCCTGGGGGTGTTCAAAGCCAGGTTGGATGAGACAGTGATCAGGCAAATATAGTTGAGAAGCATCCCTGCCAGGAGGTTGGAATAGATGATCTCTGAGGTCCCTTCCAGCCTGAGCCATCCTGTGATTCTATGATAGCTATTATATATTGTGACATTAACTTCAGTAAACTGCAAAGTAAGCCATAGAATATGCAAGTGGCAACATGTGTTCATTGTTTCTCTATAGGCTGATCAAAAGCCTGAAGACAAATGAAAGGCTGACTTTATGTACTCTCACTTCTGATGATCTGCTGGGTGGCTCCTGGGATTATATATATTGCACTGCTTTTTTTTTTGGTGTGCTAGGGTTATGCTTCCAGCACAGTTGTTGAGTTTCAGTTAGAACTGATTAGTTAAAAACCAAAATGTGACTGCTTGCTGTTTTAATGAATATTCATGGAGGAGTTTGTGTATTTTGGAGACAGTGACATTTCAAAGATCTCGAGGTTTTGGAAACCTTAAAAAGAATACAGATAGATTTCATCATTTCCTTGTTGTCTGGAGGCTGTTTCGGTTGTCTGAAAGCCTATTTCAGTTGTTGATTTAATATAAAATACTCTTGACTGTTTGGGACAAAGCAGATCATGAATTGAAGGAAGAGCCTGTCCTTGACTATTTCTCTTTTCTTGGGAAGTTCCAGCTGGTTCTGGCTCAATGTGTGATAGAGCATCTCTGCCAGCTGTGGTTCTGTAATTATAGGGTCTGCAATTTCACTTGCACGGAGGAAGGATGCCTACTTTTCCAACCAACAATGCAAGTGCTTTGTCCCAGTACAGCAGCTCAAAATTAATGAAGTAGCCCCAAGGCTTAGCACTTTGTTCTGCTACAAGCTTTGGGAACAGGATGTATCTTTGGGGTCCACAGTAATCCACCTACCACAACAATTTTGGTGGGTTATCCAAACAATATCTCTTCAGTGGAGTGGGAGCCAGGATTCCCATCTGTAGAGCAAGTTGGAAGACTGTTGTCAATAAGCAGAGCATCCAATCAAACTATCTGAGTGTTATTTCAGTCTGATCCCCTTAATTTCTTGGGATTTCATAGCCTATGCTCTAAGTAATTATGGAGATGAGGTGATTTATTGGAATCTGTAGTGGATTTATTTTTAGGCACAGCCATGTCTATCAGTGGCACATCCATGTCCACCAGTTTCAAAGAAGTGGAAGCAATACAACCTGACTTTGCTCAGGAACGTGCACAATGACCAATGCCAGGAAGCTTCACTCTGTTAAAAATGCATTGGGCTGTGCTGTCAAGATATGGTTTGCTGTCACTTGGGAACCTGTACTTCTAATTGGCAGTGCTGTATTTCCTGTCATTTTATGCTCATTGGTGGCTAAAGAAAACATGATGGGTATAATGTTAAGGCAGATTCCAATGCAAGCTTGATGAAGAGATTGTGCTTTTTCAGGTGGCTTTTAATTATGGAAATATTTATTCATTTCTCTTTAAATTGTCAGCAGAAATAACATTTCTTTTTCATATTGGAACAAGAGGTAAACTGATCTTGTGGTTATGTCATAAAGATAAATACAAAAGATCCATTTCAAGTTGTCTGTTTTCCAGCTTTCTGATCACAGGATCGTCGAATGGTTTGGGTTGGAAGAGACCTCCAAAGACGTCTAATCCAACCCTGCTTATGAAACTCCTTCTAGTCTCAAGGGAAAAATGCTGCAAAACAATCCTATAGGTTACTGTTACTAGTGCTAACTAAACATATGAATGTGAGGATTTGCAAAGTGTTCATTTAAGGTTAAATCTGAGTTCGTTCCGTCAGCTCATTAAAACATTACATGATGATCCACATAGTTTCTTGGATGTTCTGCATCAGGCAGAGGCCAATGGGATGAGATTTAACAAAGCCAAGTGCAGGGTTCTAAACTTTGGCCACAACAACCCCAAGCAATGCTACAGGCTGGGGACAGAGTGGCTGGAGAGCAGCCAGGAAGAAAGGGACCTGGAGGTACTGGTGAGTAGTAGCTGAAGATGAGCCAGCAGTGTGCCCAGGTGGCCAAGAGAGCCAATAGCATCCTGGCCTGGATCAGGAACAGTGTGGCCAGTAGGACAAGGGAGGTTGTTCTGCCCCTGTACTCAACACTGGTCAGGCCACACCTTGAGTGCTGTGTCCAGTTCTGGGCTCCTCAATTCAAGAGAGATGTTGAGGTGCTGGAATGTGTCCATAGAAGGGTGACAAAGCTGGTGAGGGGCCTGGAGCACAGCCCTGTGAGGAGAGGCTGAGGGAGCTGGGGGTGTTTGGCCTGGAGAAGAGGAGGCTCAGGGCTGACCTCATTGCTGACTACAACTACCTGAAGGGAGGCTGTAGCCAGGTAGGGTTGGTCTCTTCTCCCAGGCCACCAGCAACAGAACAAGGGGACAGAGTCTCAGGTTGTGCCGGGGAAAGTATAGACTGGATGTTAGGAGGAAGTTCTTGCCAGAGAGAGTGATTGGCATTGGAATGGGCTGCCCAGGGAGGTGGTGGAGTCGCCGTGCCTGGATGAGGCACGTAGTGCCATGGTCTCATTGACTGGATAGGGCTGGGTGCTAGGTTAGCCTGGATGATCTTGGAGGTCTCTTCCAACCTGGTTGATTCTGTGATTCTATAGGTAGTAATTAAATACGCTTTATATTGATTCAGATCACTGATGCCTCTAAATATCTGCACAAGAGATAAAAGAAGGTACTAGTAATCTTTTCCTGTGCTTTAAATATTGTGTCATTTGCTGTTTGAGAGCATTTTAAGTGGCATTGAGCTGTAAGAAGTGATTTGTGTTAGCTGTTTTCACTGGAAGCTTGCAGATGGCATCAAGTCCCAGGAAGCACCTTGTTTGTAAGCCTACACCTTTCATTGGTGCCGCGGTCTGAAAAAGATTAATAGCTACATTCTAAATCAGGCCTCGCTGCCATTCTGCAAGCTGAATGTCCATGTTTACAGTAGAAGGCAATTACTGCATATCTGCCAGACTCTAAATTTGTATGCCAGATCAGGGAAGCGGTTTCTAAACGATACAGCACTGAGAAAAACAGAATGAATAAAGCATTTCCAGAGAGTGCAAGGGCTGCCCTGAAATGTGCTGAAAACATGTTACAGAAACCTGTATTGTGGAAGGGGATCTATCTTTTAAAACCTGAATTCTGTGGCTTTGTTTCTTATTATTTAGTTTGAGCTCACACAACAGAACTTTCACATTGAAGTATTTTCTCATTTTAAGGAATTAATGGCTCTCCACCAGCCCTTTAACATGTAAAATGAGTAGGTTACTTATGTCCAGTACATCCAAAAAGAGCCAGGATAAAATAAACATAAGGAGTTGGATATCTTGGAAAAAATCTGTCATGGGTTTGGGTTAATCATCTCCAGAAGAAATTCAACTTAATGCCTGAAATGTAAGACTTCTTGGAGAAGGCAGTAAAGCCTGAGGCAGTGTTGATCTGAAGGAGTGCTCTCCATGGGTCAGAGCTGCTCTGCTGGCAGAGTGCAAACCCAGTTCACAACAGCGGTACGCTGAAAAGTTGTAAAAGACTGCAGGGGCCTTATAGTGCACGCACTCAAGCTTCAGTTACATAGTTCTAGTGGCCTAGTTTCTTATTGTAAAGTAAAACTAAAAAATAAATCTGTGCCTAATTTTCTAGCCTCCTGTCCATCAACTGTGCTGCCAGTATTCATGGAATGAAGCAATACTGCAATGATGGTTTATGTTCAATAATAAATATGTAAACCGTCGTTTTTCCTTTGAATATTTAGAAATGATCTAGGCATAGATTTTTTTTGTTGTTGTTGTTGTTATTAATAGTTTGGCTTTTGGTATTCAATTAAAGAAAAGAAAAAAAAAGAAGACATTTGCATTTGCTTCAAATTCCTGAGCAGGAGGTACTTGCCATGGATACAGACCCGCTTCATATAAATGCTCACTGTGGTGATGGTTTCTGACCACATATTTCACCTGCCCCTGTATTATCTCTTTGCTCTTATCTCTTCTGTTTTGTAGAACAATGTAGTTTGTGGGGGTATAAAGACTCTTATTAGTGCTTATCATATTTAAATGCATTCATATGTTAAAGGTTTCTGACCACATATTTCACCTGTATTATCTCTTTGCTCCTAACTCTTCTGTTTTGTAGAACGATGTAGTTCGTGGTAGTATAAAGACTCTTATTAGTGGTTATCATATTTAAATGCATTCATATGTTAAAGGTTTCTGACCACATATTTCACCTGTATTATCTCTTTGCTCCTAACTCTTCTGTTTTGTAGAACGATGTAGTTTGTGGGAGTATAAAGATTCTTATTAGTGCTTATCATATTTAAATGCATTCATATGTTAAAGGTTTCTGACCACATATTTCACCTGTATTATCTCTTTGCTCCTAACTCTTCTGTTTTGTAGAACGATGTAGTTTGTGGTAGTATAAAGACTCTTATTAGTGCTTATCATATTTAAATGCATTCATATGTTAAAGGTTTCTGACCACATATTTCACCTGCCCCTGTATTACCTCTTTGCTCCTATCTCTTCTGTTTTGCAGAACGATGTAGTTTGTGGGGGTATAAAGACTCTTATTAGTGCTTATCATATTTAAATGCATTCATATGTTAAAGGTTTCTGACCACATATTTCACCTGCCCCTGTATTACCTCGTTGCTCCTATCTCTTCTGTTTTGCAGAACGATGTAGTTTGTGGGGGTATAAAGACTCTTATTAGTGCTTATCATATTTAAATGCATTCATATGTTAAAGGTTTCTGACCACATATTTCACCTGCCTCTGTATTATCTCTCTGCTCCTATCTCTTCTGTTTTGCAGAACGATGTAGTTTGTGGTGGTATAAAGACTCTTATTAGTGCTTATCATATTTAAATGTTGTCTCTAAGCTAAAGAGCATGCTTGTTCATGCAACAGATTTCCTTATGCTCTTGGATTTTATACGATGTATAAAATTGCAGGACAATGTATAAAATAGCAGGACAAGGTATGAAATAGCAGGACAAAGTCTAAATTGCAGTGCAATGTATAAAATTGCAGGAACAACATATAAAATAGCAGGGCAAAGTCTAAATTGTAGTACAATGTATAAAATTGCAGGACCAACATATAAAATAGCAGGACAAAGTCTAAATTGTAGTACAATGTATAAAATTGCAGGAACAACGTAAAAAATAGCAGGACAAAGTCTAAATTGCAGTGCCATATGTAAAATTGCAGTACCATATGTAAAATTGCAGCAGAATGTATAAAATTTCAGGAACAATGTATAAAAAAATAGAAAGACAAAGTCCAAATTGCAGTACAATGTATAAAATTGCAGGAACAGTGTATAAAAACACAGCAAGACAAAGTCTAAATTGCAGTACCATATGTAAAATTGCAGTACAATGTATAAAATTGCAGCAACAATGTACAAAAAAATAGAAAGACAAAGTCTAAATTGCAGTACAATGTATAAAATTGCAGGAACAAGATATAAAATAGCAGTACAATGTATAAAATTGCAATACAATGTACAAAATTGCAGGAACAGTGTATAAAAACACAGCAAGACAAAGTCTAAATTGCAGTACAAGGTATAAAATTGCAGGAACAACGTATGAAAAATAGGAGGACAAAGTCTAAATTGCAATGCAATGTATAAAATTGCAGGAACAACGTATGAAAAACAGGAGGACAAAGTCTAAATTGCAGTGCAATGTATAAAATTGAAGGAGCAACATATAAAATAGCAGTACAATGTATAAAATTGCAATACAATGTACAAAATTGCAGGAACAATGTATAAAAAAACAGCAGGACAAATCTAAATTGCAGTACAATGTATAAAATTGCAGGACGAAGTCTAAATTGCACTACAATGTATAAAATTGCAGGAACAATGCATAAAAAATATCAGGAGGAAGTCTAAATTGCAGTACCATATATAAAATTGCAGTGCAATGTATAACATTGCAGGAACAATGTATAAAAAAATAGCAGGACAAAGTCTAAATTGTAGTACTATATATAACATTGCAGTACCATACATACCATTGCAGTACCACACCTAACATTGCAGTACCATACATACCATTGCAGTACCACACCTAACATTGCAGTACCATACATACCATTGCAGTACCACACCTAACATTGCAGTACCATACATACCATTGCAGTACCACACCTAACATTGCAGTACCATACATACCATTGCAGTACCACACCTAACATTGCAGTACCATACATAACATTGCAGTACCACACCTAACATCGCAGCACAATGTTTAAGTTGCAGTGCAATGTGTGAATAAATTGCAGCCCAATGTATAAAACTGCAGGACAAAGTGCAGGCTGTCACCTGCACTTTGACAGCATACTAATTGACTAAGATAAAAAGAACTGCACATTTTGGGGGTGAGGGGGAAATATTGCTGCCTTTTTGCCAGCGATTACCAACATTTCACTCAAAATATCCTCAGAGGTTAAAAAGTGATTTTTCTGACTGCTGAATAAGGCAACACAATGGTTTTGTTTGCATCTTCTGAGATTCTGCCTGGAGTTTGTTTCTCCCTTCCTCCAAAAGCTTGGTAGCTTAGATATCTGCATCTCAGCCAATGTATATGTGAAGAAGCTGACTCCACATTCACAGCTTCTGATACTACATAAGGCAGTCATTTTGGATGAATAGACCCCTGAGTATCGAAGCATTTCAAATCCTTTTTCATTTGACCATTCAGTGACCTGATAACTATTTCCTGTCCCTAAGTAAGGTTGTGACCCAGGTCTTAGAGTGCAAAACACAGATAATTTTAGCAACAAGTTAAATCCAAATGGATTTGGTTGAAGGGGGTAAAGGAGAATAGGTTGGGCTAAATTCCTCTAAAATAAGGTGCTGCAGCAGTTGGATTTAGTATGTGTAGTTAAAAGTAATTGTTGAATTTGTCACCATTGGTTTGGATGCTTAAGGACCGTAGTCAGTATCAGGGCTGTTTGTTTTGCTTTGGCTGAACACCACCAAATACTTTTTTACACTTTGAAAAAAAACCCAATTGCTAATGAAGAGGTCACAAAAAGTCCATTTTCAAGATGCATTCCAAGCATTGTCCAAAACTGAGCCGTGCAAGCATTAAAATCACATTAAAATCACACTGCTGTGCAAATCCTGCTTTAACGTCGGGCATAGAAAATGCACCTTCTGTGTCCATAGAAGTACCACGAATGTTACATTGCACAAATGTTCATCCTGGAAAAGAATTTCTCATTGACACAGAGCTCTGAGCAAGGAATCCTTGGAAACAGCTTTATAGGTAGAAAACTTGTTTCAGTTCACATAAAGCATTTCGAATCACAAAAAGGTATTTGCTGTAGCTATACATTCTCCTGGCAATGCCTCTGTGTGTTTTAAGTAATTCCAGCGGTAAATTAAACAAAGACCTTCACCTCAGAGGTTTTTTCATTGGTTTGAAAATACAATTGATTCAGGTTTCTAATGAAAGAATCCTTTAATTTCATTCTGTAGTGGGAACTATGCTCTTAAGGAGAATTAATACTATTAACAAAGTCGCCGATCTGCAGCATTCAGTCTTTTCATGTGCTCAACATTGAGGACTTGATTACAAGTGATGATGTTGTGATTCAGACACAGAATATATTTTCATAAGGTACAGCATCTTCCAAGCAAAATGGCAAGTCTCTAAAACAGGAACCTGAATATCACAAATTTTCTGCTATCACATACAAAGTTCTTATATCAAAGTCCTATACCTTTTATAAGCTTGTTCTTATATCAGTGTCCCATACCCTTTATAAGCATGTTCTTATATCGACATCCTATACCCTTTATAAGCTTGTCCTTGTATCAATGTTCTATACCCTTTATAACCTTGTTCTTATATCAAAGTCCTATACCTTTTATAAGCTTGTTCTTATATCAGTGTCCTATACCCTTTATAAGCTCGGTTCTTATATCAATGTCCCATACCCTTTATAAGCATGTTCTTATATCGACATCCTATACCCTTTATAAGCTTGTCCTTATATCAATGTTCTATACCCTTTATAAGCTTGGTTCTTATATCAATGTCCTATACCCTTTATAACCTTGTTTTTATATCAAAGTCCTGTACCTTTTATAAGCTTGTTCTTATATCAATGTCCTAATACCCTTTATAACCTTGTTCTTATATCAAAGTCCTATACCTTTTATAAGCTTATTCTTATATCAACGTCCTATACCCTTTATGAGCTTGGTTCTTATATCAAAGTCCTATACCCTTTTTAAGCTTCATGGGTGATGGACCTGGATGATTTTACAAGGAATTGCAAGCTACTCAAATATTTTATTATCAGGTACAGTTGTGCATGTTTCCATAATGTACCTCTTCCAACTTCATAACTTTATAGTTCAGTCCTTACCGTGCACACTACAGCAGCAGTTGGTCGAACTGAGTTGGTTCTGTTTTGCTGCACTCGCTGCAGATACTTTGCCTGGTTGATGTGACTACAAAAAGTTAGAAATAACAAATTTTCCAGTTTGGTTTTGGTTGGTTGTTGGGCTTCTTTTTTTCCCCTCATATTCTTAAGAAAGGTGGCATACAGAGATAATACTTTAGAATAATTTTTTGCTTCCATGCTAGTCTAGAACAGTTCCTTCTACACAGGTTTATTGTTAGGTTAACCAGTCGACATGATTCTGATTTCATAAACTGCTATATCTGTAGAATCCTGCATATAACCCAGTTCAGGTAACAAGATACAGAAAACCCAGTAGCCAGACAAAAGAGAAACTTTATTTCACTCTCACAATTATCATTAAACATGCAGATTATTAATTAATAACTTGTTTTGGTTTGGTTTTAATGGTTTCTAAGTACAGATTGGATGTCAGGGTTACTAAGAAATTGGCTATGGAAAGTAATTTCCCTAAAGCTCTTGCATGCTTAGTATTTTCTAAGCAAGCCTAGTAAAGTTCAGTTCATGAAGAGACCAGGGATATCTTTTGTTAGAGATAGGATTTAGCTTTTCAAACACTGCTATGTATTTTGAAGTTAAACTTGCTGAGGATTTGCTTTAGTAGCTGAGTAATTAAGAAAATAATAGCGAATGTAAAAAGAAAGGAAGCTATGTGCTACTAAGGCAGAAAGTTCTGATTTAACCTACCAATGACCTGGCTTTGTTTGTTCAGATGACAGTTCTAAAAGTGTGCAGAGAATATTCCCTTTTAATACAGTTATTTGCCGCAAGCCGTGACCTTACTGCCTGTCAGGGAGCAGGTCTGAATTGGCCCTTTCTCTGATATCGTGACATTGCTTCTGTTGCCTCGATTGTGACCTCTGATTGCATGATACCCCTGAGAGTTCAATTTAATAAGCGTGACTCCTGACTCCTAGCCAGGTCTGCCTTCTTAGGCTTTGTCAGACTCTGCTTCTAATCTGGTCTACATATGCTAAAACACTGCATAGGCTGTCATCGTACTATGTGAGTCGCCTGCACTACATTCAAACTTCTCTTTCCAACAGCTTTCATGTATTGCAAGTGGAAATATTTCTAGAAGCTTATTTAGATTACATTTTGTAAGTTGCTTCTTCCACAGTTAGAGCTGCTTGGGATTAGGGGTTTAAATACCTCTGTATAAATACTTGCTACTACTTACCAAGCATGTGTGTTATCCATGCATCATGCTAATTCCTTACTTGGAAACTTGGTTTATTTGCCCTGTGAATATGTTACATATTGCTATGACTTCCCATCAACAATATGTTTGTTCATTATTAAAATAGCAGGGGCAGATCCCCCTCTTTTCATTCATTAAAAGAGTTGCACAAGGAGACAGTACTGATGAGCACGCAGAGCACTGTGAGGTGTGGTCAGGACTAGTCAGGTGAAAGCTGAAGAATCTATTTGGGATCCAGGAGAAGGTGAGTAGAAATAAGCCTTTGAAAGTATCACTGGAAATTAGGTATCTTGTATTTAGTGACTATTTTGCTTCATCATTGCATTGTTTTCCCCTGTTTTCTTCCTCTTCTAGCCAGAATCCTGAAGGAGTCTGATCAGAGACCTGGCTGCCTTGAGAAGGATGATACTATCCAGACATTTATCCAATTTTAGTATCCTAAGCTGGAATCTGGAGAAGTTCAGAGATTTAAAAGAGTTTCAAGCAAACCACGGTAGAAGCTGCCAACAAGTTTCTGTCTTTACTTCCACACATTTTTTTGTGTTGCTGGTTTTGGTGCATTTACCTTTTTCAAGCCTCTGTAACAGTACCTCTAACATCCTGCTTCTACTCAATGTATTTACCTCTTGAGAAAATCAGATGGATCTCACTGAACCAAATGCTGCTTCATGCTCGTTTCTTCTAGCTACGTTTTTAGGCATCCTGTACGTATTACCATTTGATATTTAGTTGTCCCATTCTTAAACTGTCCCAAACAATTCTATTCCCTTCTTTTTTTTTTTTTTTTTTCACCCAGATCACTTAGTGATCAAATCCAAAAGGAAACTGCATTAGAACCTTTCATGTGAAACAAGCTCTCAGATTTAGGGGATAAAAAAAATGGGTCTTTTCTCGTTGCGTTCAAACTTGGCAATGAAATGTTGTTCCTTCTTCATGTTAGTGACTGTTACAGTGGAAGTAAAACTTGGGTTTGGCCAGCTAAATCGTGGTTTTTTGTAATCTTATAGATAAATTCCAAGTCAGATAATATGATTTTAAGAGCCTAATTTAGTCCATAAGGTTGTAAAACTCATAATATAATCATCTGTTCCCCTCACCCGGGGTTAAATACTATGAGATTAGCTATTGAAGTGCCTTAATCTCAAATGGGACTTTGCTTACCTAATTGGAATTTATGAGGTTTCACTCCTTTCTGGGTGTGATCTTTAATGCTCTTTAAGCTCCTGTGCTGTTTGCAAGATCTTAGATAACTGGCTGCAAAATTAGGAATGGACAACTGTTCTACCTCTTGTTAGGCAACAGGTAAAACAAATTACCTTTCTAAGTTAATTAGTTCTGCCTGTCTTGAAAGCTACTGCAAATACAAACAGGATGCACACGAGGCAAATTCACCTATCCAGAGTCTTTATGGCATATACTTTACTCCCTCCTTCTCAAACCATTTTTTTATGTACATAGAAATATGTGGCAGTCATTTTGAGAGTTTGGTAGCTGAAAAGTTTAACACACACCCACTCTTAAGAATAAAACATTTACAGTCAGGCTTAAGGAAGATTAAATTCCATACAGTAGTAGAACTGGGTTGGTGTTTTGTTAATTTTCTCATTAAAAAAAGAAATGCAGGTAAAGGTCTAAACAAAATTCTGTACAAGAACAAGAGGGGTCAGGACTAATTTGGTCGTTTTTCAACTCGAATTTCTTCATTCACTAAGGTAAATCAATCAGACCTTCTCTGCACAGATAGAAAAAAAACCCCAACACCCAAACCCAAACCGTGTCAATGTAACTATAACTGATCCAAATTAATTGTGACTTAATTCCTGTGAGGCTGATTACACTTGAAGGTGTTGGTTTCTCTAAAGTGATATACTGTCTCTTAAGTAGTGCCTTTTTTTTTGGTGTGTCTTTACAAGCTGAAAATTCTGGTCCAATTAATCAGAAATCTATAAAAAATACAAAGCTCTTTGAGCCACAGCAGTTAAGAATTAACCTGGGGCAACTTGTAAGCAAATTATGGGTTTGGTTTGATTTATTTTTACCTGTGCTTCTGTACAAATGGATTCCTTCCTCCCCACCCCCCCCTTTTTTTTTCCCCACTGGATTCATTAAACAGTGGAATTTAATGTTTTTTATTTCCTTCTGTGATGTATCAACCAATTAAGTATAGCTTAATAAGAATGATCACTTTCATTTTGATATTTACTTGTAGGCACTCATAAGCTTAGTATTTATGGCTGGTTTTAAGCTGAATAGAAATATATCAGAGCCTTTTTTCCCACCCCACTGCATTCATTAGACAGTGGAATTTAATGTTTTTTATTTCCTTCTGTGATGTATCAACCAATTAAGTATAGCTTAATAAGAATGATCACTTTCATTTTGATATTTACTTGTAGGCACTCATAAGCTTAGTATTTATGGCTGGTTTTAAGCTGAATATAAACATATCAGAGCTGTACACGCTTGAGGATTAACTCACTTTAGATGCAGGGTCTTAAGAAATAAAACCACATCCATCTGAGACGGCTTTCCATTTTAATTCAGTGAGCACTAAATCAAGCCTTGTTTATACAATGCTTGGCATGATGACAGGCCTGATCTTCAGTGGTACCTCTGTGTTTTGCTGTGAAGTAAATTAAACAGCAGCCTTGCATTTAGCCTGTGTAGGATGTGTGTGTCTTTGTGACAGTGGAGAGTAGTTCTTGCACTAAACTGAATTGTTGTCGCAGTACCTTCATCAACTATCAACAGGTATTTCATGTCAACATCAGAAGGAGTTGAATTCACACAAAATGAACCACCTTCAAATTGAAATGATGTGTACATGTAGTAGATGGCCAACTCATAAGTATTTATAACTGAACTACACATTGCTACTCATAAAATAACTTCAGTTTTTCCCTTTGAGTGTTCTTCATTAATAGGTGCCAATCAGATGGCACTTGTGTACATCATGTCTGTTGCTGAACACGAGCTCTTACAAAACAAGTTCATACATCACTCAGGTAACTATCTCCTAAACATAGTAAAGCCTTTAATGTTGCCAAGCTCTGATACAAAAATGACAGGTTTTAATTACTGAGTCATTCAAATGACAAGGCAGCCATTGAAGGGCTACATGTCAACTTTCCTGACCTTCTGCTGCTTCTAATGATTATTTTTAACACTTGCTTGTGTAGCTTCTTTTTATTTGGAATGAATCTTTGGCTGTGTTTGGGTTGTTTGTCCCTTCCTTGTACTTCTAAATCCTCCAGCAGAAAGAAAACCTACACTAATGACTGTCACAATAAAATTCCTTGTGGTTTGGAATTTTTTGCCCTCTCGATAGGGGACAACATAGTAGTTAGACACCCTGCACTCTTACAAATGTTTGGAGTTGGGTTTTGGATTTGTGTTTTTTTAAATGTAATTCCTTTGGAAGACCTGATGTCTTAAATAATTTTGCTTAGTTTGTTGAATTTAAAGTAAGGTATTCCTGTGGCTTTGACTCCCTAGGGACTGACAATCGTTTCTTGCTGAGGAATACTCTTTCGTTCCTGACAAGCTGAACACTTCTGTCCAAGTTTTTGATTGTTTCTGTCAGTTGATCTTTAGAAGTGGGAATGTCTGAAAATAAAATCTATCAAAGGGTTCTGCTAAAAAAAAAAAAACCTTGTTGATGTTATGCATTTCTTAACTTTCTCCTGCCCAATATAAAATACATTTCTCTTTTCAGGAGAGCAAGTCTGTTGGGAGGGAGTTTGTTTATTTCCTTAGAGTATGAGAAAAGAATGGGGTCCATACTAGGAAGATTTGGAGGATGAGATGATAGAAACTATGTGAGATGTAGGTGATAAGAATAAACAAAAATAGGCTCCATCTATTTCTTATTTATTTATTCCTTACATTTACTTACGTTCCTATTCTTATTTACTCCTTACATTTACTAATTAATAACTAAGCATGGCAATGCTGAACACCTTGTTTCAAAATATTCTTCCATACCTCCTTGATTTCTTTGATTCTTCCAGGACCTTGACTATCCAAAGTTCTCTGGGTTTCTCTCAGCTATGCTCCAGTTTTACTTCTCGGCAGTGCTGCTGCTGAAACTTGTCGATGCTGAGGGGCTGAAGCAAGCAGTACGTAGAACACCCTGTTCATAGAAGACTGCACAAAAGAATAATGAGAAAGTACAACATAATACTGTAAGGTTTCTGATGTAGTTTTTGAACTTGTAAAAGCCTGAGTGGATCTTGAAGTGTGCTGATTGCAGGAAAGAGTAGTTTACACCAGGAATTCTTTGTGTGTATCTAGGTAGGATATCACCCCTGTAGTTTCCCCATTTTTTTGGTAGAGTTAGAGGTTGATTTTGAAGTTTGTTTTGTTTTGTTTTTAAGAAAGAACCAACCTACTTTTTCAAAGATGAAGTTATTTCCTGTTATTTCCCAACCTACACATAAAACGAGCCTGCCTTTGGGAAGCTGGACTGAGGAATGTTAGTCTGTTCTTCATAGTTGTAACGCTCTGAGTGCTCGGCAGTATTGTCTCCCTGTGCAACCGCATTATACTATTGCCACAATATAAGAGCGCAGCATACTGGGGCTAAAGAGTTTGATGCTTGGATACCTTCAATACTTGCCTTAGTACAAACAAAAACACCTGGCAGCAGCTGACAACATTTCAAACGAGTGGAGTCAGTTACTGTGCAGCATTTCATCAAAAACTTCATACATGACAAATCACAGAGCTTGATATTTGCATTTCCAAACTTGAAAAGCTTCAGAAAAAAATCGTGCTCTTAAGAAAGAGAAGTTTGTTTAGGTTATTGTCCTGCTTTTTTCCCTCTTTTTTTTTCCTTTCTTTGTTTTTTTGCCCCCCCTGCTTTCCTATGGCAAAAAAAATTTCACATGAGCTTTGTCATGCACTGAGGTTAAAGTAAAGAACCATAACTATGTATCTTGTTTCCACGTTCAATAACTGCTGAGGCATTCTGAGGTATTAACGTATTTTGCTGCATATTTCCTTGCTATGAATGTATTTGAACTGTAGTTTCTGTAAACCTAAAGGTAGTGCTTTAAATGGAACAAAATTGATCAGTCAAATCAAATGGTAGAATATTAGTCTGGCTTTTGGCTTACATTTGGAAGAAAGAATTATTTCTTTGGCAGACAATCTGTTAGAGAGTGTGGACCCGTTTTGAAACAGTGCACTACTGTTCCTTTGTTTCTTCTTATTTCTAGTTGACCCAGGCAACCTATTCTTACATTGTTTGAGTCATTAGAATCATAGAATCAACCAGGTTGGTTGGAAGAGACCTTCAAGATCATCCAGTCCAACCTAGCACCCAGCCCTATCCAGTCAACTAGACCATGGCACTAAGTGCCTCAGCCAGGCTTTTCTTGAACACCTCCAGAGCCAGTGACTCCACCACCTCCCTGGGCAGCCCATTCCAATGCCAATCACTCTCTCTGTGAAGAACTTCCTCCTAACATCCAGCCTAGACCTCCCCCAGCACAACTTGAGACTGTGTCCCCTTGTTCTATTAGCCCTCCACAATGCAATCCTCATAGAATCATAGAATGAATCATAGAATCATAGAATGGTTTAGGTTGGAAGGGACCTCAAGGATCATGCAGCTCCAACCCCCTGCCATAGGCAGGGACACCTCCCACTAGAGCAGGTTGCTCAAGGCCTCATCCAGCCTGGCCTTAAACGCCTCCAGAGAAGAAGCATCCACAACCTCCCTGGGCAACATGTGCCAGTGTCTTACCACCCTCACTGTAAAGAACTTCCTCCTAACATCCAGTCTAAATCTCCCCTCTGCCAGCTTAAACCCATTCCCCCTCGTCCTGACATTACCAGACCTTGTCAATAGTCCCTCCCCAGCTNTGGGCTGCATGTGCACACTGCCGGCTCATGGTGAGCCTTTTGTCAACCCAGACTCCCAGGTCCTTCTCCTCAGGGCTGCTCTCAGCCATTCATCACCCAGCCTGTATCTGTGCCTGGGATTGCGCCGACCCAGGTGCAGGACCTCATGTCTTTCTCCAAAGAGAACTTCAATTTCTTAAGCCAAGATTCAATGCCTGATCAGAATAGTCATGAATTAGCCAAAAAAACCCAACAATCAAATCAGCAACTGCCTGTGTGGCAGCTTCCTGTACACATCTCAGGTGAAGTATTTCTTTAGGTTTATGCATTCACTCGCAGAGGTGTTGTACATTTTAGGAAATATCATGATATGAAACTGATATTGTTATGAAGGGAGTTAGAGAAGATAAATGAGAAGTTGTGTTTAAAGAAAATGGTGGAGTACAGAAAGTGATGACAGCCCATAAAAGTTGTGAATGTTGGATAAATCGAAACAGTGTTTAATGCTCCCTTGAAGTCAGTGCCAGGAAAGTAAAGCTTATGAAGCAATTCAAAGGGAAATGTACCATGTTCACAGGAGGAGTAAAAGACATCAGCAGTTTAATAGGGGCTGGTAGTTTGCAATGATATTTGTGTGATCGGAGGGCTGGAATGAAAGAGATTTAATAATCAGGGAAAGTTCATCAACAGTGTTGTGATGTGAATAGGGAGAAGTCATTTTAAATGAAGTAACTTGAAAGTACACCATTGAAGATTAAGTAAGACTTGGAGTTACCTCCATGTGGGGAAAGGAACAAATTGAACCTAAACAATAAGACAGGGATGAGTGCTAATTGCTGCTGATAAATAGTGGAGATGGTGTGTTTCTGCAGAGGCAGGAAGCACAAACAGAATAGAAAATTATGGGAAGGGACAAATATGAAATCCTGTTAGCCTTGAATTCAGAAGCTGAAATTTGTAGTTTCAGTGGTTTAGGAATCTCAGTGAAATCTCAGCTCTTCCATAGTTAATAATAGGACATGAAAGAGAGAACACAGAAAGCATAGGCTGAAATCTAACCAGTGACAAAGCATGAACTAAGTGAAGCTTTATTAATTCTGTTAAATCACCCAGAAACAGAGCACAGTGTTAAAGACAGCAAAAAAAAAAACAACCCAGATGTGAAAACAGGGAGGAAAAGGACAGCCAAAATAAAAACTATAGTCTTAACTGAGAGTGTGGTGTGTACCTGGGTTTGGTGAAGGAGGAAGCGTGTGAGAGCGAGGTCAAGAGGAGTCTTGTGGTGAAAAGGAAGTTATTACAAAGCAGATAAAGAGAGAAGAGAAGGATGCTTGCAAAATAGTAATATACTAGACTTTATTTACAAGCTGGAGAAAAACCTGAATACCTGCTAGCATGCTGGAGATCACTCTAAATGCCATTATTTTTGCCACAACCCGGTATTTTGGGTGTGTAGTGATTGCTGTGTAAGGCTTAAGTGTGTTTAGTGACTTCTGACAAAATAAATCCGCTTCTTTTTTTGTGGAAGAGAAGAAATTCCACTCATTTCCTCTACATTTTACTGTAGGTTTGTGGATGGGTTTAGGGCTAGAAGTGGGGAGGTTGTTATGCTGCTGCTGCGGCTGCTGCTACTGCTGCTGCTTCTGCGGATGGTGATGATTGCTGTTGTTGTTGTTATTACTACTATTGTTACTATTATTGTTGTTGTTATCATTGTTGTTATTTTCCTGTTTCCAAGTTCTGCAGTTTCTTGCCTCGGTATCAGTGTTACTCTTATGTTGTTCCTACTTTCTGTTCTGCAGGCGTTACAGAGATGGTCACAGAAATAAATCCATTTTGCTGGTTAACTTACGAAGAAAATGAGCTTGAAAGTTAGGTTTGGGACCTCGAGGTTATTTATCAATGTGTGTCATAACTTAGCTGTAGAGAAGACCTAGGAGAAATTATAAAAACCCTCATGAGCTGCATATAATTTTGATTTTCATTTAGAATAATATTTGTAGGGAGTATGTGCACTGAAATACAGACTCTTAATATAGACATTGTATAATGTATACCATAATACTGACAGATAGGGAAAAAATCGATTTATTAACAGCATAGCCATTAATTTTATACTGCTTGGTTCTTATATTGAGAGCACTTTCAAAATACATATTGAGGAAATTAACTCTGGTCACAGATTTTTTATGTTAAGGAAGGAAAACTAAAATGCTGGGAAGAAATCACAGGCTCTTTTCACATCGTAGCTCTTAGTTTTCTTAGTCTCTT